>OY292401.1:4280436-4303603 GCA_958496205.1 Idaea biselata | reverse complement strand
ACAAAATAAATAAATAATTATAATTGCATAAGTTAATAAAAAATGCTATGCAATAGGCCGCGGCAGTCCCCGAGTGCCCCACCTTTTTATTACTTCTGTTTTCGCGTTGTTGGATTGAAGTTAAACTAATTTTAAGTAAAAGTAGCCTATGTGTCAATTCAGATCTGTCGATTGAAACACAATCAACCAAACAGACAATCATTTAAACTTTCGCATTTCTAATATCAGTGGGATTATTATTTGTAGATGGAAAGAGCTCGTCGCGCTATCAGAACATTCTTCCTAATCCGGGACTTGTACTTGAAGTTGACGGGGAAACCTGAAACCCATCTGCCGTTGACAAACCCAGGGCCATTCGTCGAAGTAGGGGAAATTTTGGATCTCAGTAAGTACCTATACTTTATTATCTTATGACTCATACAACTCATCTTCATCATCATCCGAGCGATGTTCCCGGTTGCATCCCTCTCGAGAGCCCGGAGTCCGAGCCGCTTTCCTTGTTTTGAGTATCCACTTCGCACAATCTTCGGCATCCCGTGTAGTGAAGACATTTGCACGCATATTAGTCCTTGCGACGTCAAGCCAGCATTTTTTGGGTCTTCCCAATATTCCGCGCCAGGAGGGATATTATTTAGTTTTCAACGTAACTAGCCGGTTTCGAAAGAGTTTTACCTTACAACTGTGTTGCCATATTTGTTGTTTCGAGAAACTTAATGTCTGACGATCATATAGTCGTTAGGCTATTTGTTACCTTTTATCAGAATTTCGCTTGATATTAAATAAATAAAAAAAATATAACTTAAATTAAACCAAATATTACAGAGAAAAATTTAAATCTAGAGTGGCACAATGGGCTGCCTTATTGTCTAAGGCGATCTCTTCTAGGCAACGTTTTTATTTTAGACTGCGATTTGACCCAAATTCCTAAAGAAAAAAATGTCAAATACTTCAGATTATAGTCTGAAATTAAATAACTTGAAATTTAACTCATTTTAATCTCAGTCTACCCTGAGAAAGACGGCTGGAAAGACCTCGAAACGTAGGGTGTTGATAAATTCTTAATTTGAGAAAGGAACGTGCTTAAAATTGGAAAAATGGGTCTAATAAAGTTAATAGTAGTTTTAAAATTAACAAGAAACATAAAACAAAGAAAAACTTTATCAAAATCGCTTCATCCATTCGTGAGAAACGATACCACAGTCAGATACATAGACTCACTCAGACACACATACACGCTTTACTATATAGGTGATATATTTTGATTCCCCAGACGATTCAGATCTCATCTCCTGCGACATAATCCAGAAAGACGGTACCTGGCAACACAGGTTCCTCGCCGTGGACCACATACAGATCATTCTCGTGGAGCCGGACAAACAGAAGCTGGGATGGGGCGTCGCTAAGTTGGTTGGCAGTTTACAGGATTTGGAGGTAACTAGAGGTTTAAATATACACTAATATTATAAAGAGGAAAGATTTGTATTTTTGTGTGTATGTGTGTCTGTATGTTTGTAATGAATAAACTCAAAAACTACTGACCCGATTTTAAACATCTTTCACCATTAGGTAGCTACATGACCCTAAGTAACATAGGCTACTTTTGATCCCGATATTCCCACGGGATCGGGACTTACGCGGGTGAAACCGCGGGACGCAGCTATAATAAATAAATTCTGAGAACAATACACAGCGCCATCTAGTCCCGTGGTAAGCTACTAAGATTTGTGTTACGGTGACTAGACAACGGCATATAACACTTCAATTTATTTATCTTTTGTACATACATACATATTATACATAGAGATACACCCAGACCAGAAACAATATTTATTTTTAAGCATAAAATACTTACACCCGACGGAAATAGTACCCGCAACTATTGGTTTGTACCAGTAGTCGTGGGTTCGAACCCCACCGGGTACGAACCTCACCGGGTACGAATCCCACCGGGTATGAATCCCGCCGGGTACGAATCCCGCCGGGTACGAATCCCGCCGGGTACGAATCCCGCCGGGTACGAATCCCACCGGGTACGAATCCCACCGGGTACGAATCCCGCCAGGTACGAATTTTTGGATGCATTTTTTTTCTTCAAAAAACATGTAATATATTTCTAGATTCAAGGCGACAAGGAGGACCCCCGTTGCCTGCACCTCACGATCCACAAGCCTCGCGTCGGCGCGAGCGGCGCTCTCCCGCGGACAGTACTACTGAGAGCTAAGTTCAAATTCGATGACCACATCAGAAGTATGGCCGCTAAACAAAGACTGACTAAGGTAACCCACTTGTGAGAGTTTATTATGTCTTATGTTTATTGCTTAAGTTTTTTTTATTATATTTTTTTCGTGTAGTAGTGTGACTCACTTACAGCCGAATACGCCACTTAAAATTTAAGGAGTACCTACTTAAATAATTGAGCAGTTTCTCAATTTAAAAATAGTAGGTATGGGAATTTTTGAATTTGAGAGGTGCTTACTTGTACTTAAGTAGAACTCAAATTTTGAGTTGCGTTTCTGTATTAGGCCGCTAGTGTTACAGTTTCCAGGTCGCCCTAAAACCTCTAACTTGACCTAACGACTGGTATCAGGGGCCTTATTTTGTAACTTTGTTGCCAACAAATCTGGATTGAACCAATTACAATAATTGTTGATTATACGTAAATTCATTATTCACGTCCTTCAGTCGCTAACAAATTGCCATTACAAATAAAACTAGCGACTGTAACTATCAAATTGCATATCTGTAAACGTAAAAACCAACAATTACCATTGTCTCAATCGAGATTTGTTACACCCACGTGACATGGTGAATTTATGATTAAGCATCTTTCCCCATTCAAACTAAGACTAAGGCTTGATTAAAAAGTCCTCTTATTATGATTTGTAATAGGGGAGGAAATCTATCTATGTATATCTATAAAATGCTTTGTCCTAACTGACTGATCAACGTAAAGCCTAAACCGCTGATAGTAGAGAACTGAAATTTGGAGAGTGTGTTCTTTATATTCTGTAGGCATCTGATAAGAAAAGGTTTTTTGAACGATAGGGACATACGCAGGTTAAACCGCGGGTTACAGCTAGTTTTGAATATTATTTCAGGGCCGAACGAAGGCGCGTCAGAAGAAAATGCAGCAAATAGGTCGGCTGTTAGAAGTGACTGGAATGGCTGCCCCGGCCCCTACCACCAGACATCGGCCGCTGTTCGCGAGGCCTGGCTTGTCGTCTGTTAGAAGAACTACTGGTAATATATTCGTCTCTTTACTGTGACTGTGGCAATTCGGTAAATGATACTACTTGAAGATCATCATCATCCGAGCGTTGTTCCCGGTTGCATCTCTCTCTCTCGAGTGGGAAAGCCCGGGGTCCGCTTTCCCACTTTTACATCTCCACTTCGCACGGTCTTCGGCATCCCGTGTAGTGAGGCCATTTGCACGCATATCCGATCTTACAACGTCAAGCCAGCACTTCTTGGGTCTTCCCAATGACGCACTGTTTGAGTGAAAATACATTTACTTACATAACGTATTGGAGTTTTTTATAGACATGTTTCCTCGCTATTGGATAGTACACAACTTAATAATCCTGAAGAAGAGGCCTTTGAAGGTCTCGAAACGTTGAGCGTTGAAACAATGATAAAAGTAATAAATACCTCACGATTAAAACTGAAAAATATCTTTGATTTCATCACAAACTAATTCAAATACTTTAAGCGTCTGAAATACTTAAAAGTTGACATATCTTTAACGTCAATGACGTCACGATAGGCGCAGCTAGTAGATGATATTTACCTCGAGTTCTGTTTGAGACGCCATGGTGAACGCGAGGTCCTGAATTTTATTTTCGTGAAACCTAGTTATTTGCGTGTAAATTGTTTAGTTTTGGTGGCATAATAATCAATTTAGTTTCATGAAGTGTAGTAAAAATAAAATAACATTGCCGAAAACGGAATTATCGCGTTACAAACAGATGCTCACACGGAGTTGCAATAAAATTCGCTACCATTTATTTTTCTTCATTGCTACCCGCATTGTTAAAATTCTAAGTGTCACATAGTGTTATATTCAAGTGATATTGGCCCAAATTGCCCATAAATGCCGGCAGAAAGGCCATAACTAAATAACTGCAGGAACTGATATTTACCTCAATATTTCAGGTGAGTCAGACGACACCGACCGCCGCCTCCGCCGACCCTCCAGTCACGTGCTCAAGGACGGCATCGTGGTGTACAGAGAGCGCACAACCAGTCGGGAGAGGTTAGATTTCATACATTACATACTACATAGGTATTATACTCTTTGTACGGGTTTTTTGTGGTGGTGGTTAGTTTTAATTTGGATGTTATGTTCAGGGGACAGTCTATCTACTCTTTTCTCCATACAAACTTTACAAACGTAGTCGACTGTTTCCTCCTTGGATAAAGATATTAGAATAAATATGCTTATGCCATAAAAATTATATCAGCTATGACCATGCCGTTTTAATTTTTTTCATTTTCTAATTTTACTGAATTTTATTTCTATTCTAATTAGAAAATGAAAAAAACTAAAATGTACCTAGGGGCATGGTCATGGCAGATATAGGTTTTATGGCATAAACATATTTGCTCTTATGTCTTTATCAATTCGGGTTCGATTCCCGCCGGGTGCAAGTATTTATGCTTAAAAATAAATATTTGTGTCTGGTCTGGGTGTCCTTCTATGTATAATATGTATGTATTTACAAAAGAAAAATAAATATAAGTATTATATCCGTTGTCTAGTCACCGTAACACAAGCTTAGCCGCTTACCACGGGGCTAGATGGCGCTGTGTGTTGTTTGGAGAATTTATTTATTTATTTATTTATTTTATCAAGGGAGGAAACAGTCGACTACGCTTGTATGGAGAAGGAGTAGACTGTCCTCTTAAGGACGGATTATTTCTCTAATAGAATTGTCTAAAATTTAATTTCGACATCATTGCAAACAATGCACTCAAAATGAAACTACAACTTGCAACTGCAATCGAAACTTTATTGACTCAAAAATGGATGGAAAACGGTATTTTCCAAAGAAAATTTTATCGAGAAATGTTTAATGTTATTTGAAAAACGTCGAATTGAATATAGACCGCAAACGTTGAAATAAAATTTTGGAAAAAAATACGAGGATAGGCTCTCAGATCATTTTCATTACTGGTTAGGTTTCTGTATTGAAAACTTGCTGACCCGCAGCCTTCGTATGGCTATCGCTACTTCGAAAAAAAAAACTTGACACACCATCATTACGTACCAAAATGTGAAATCGGGCTTTCCACAGGCAAAATACTGTCTCAGTATATGGTTAATAAGTAAGAAACTCAGCATCAGCAGGTTTGATTCCCGCCAGCGACAAGTATTTATGCTACCCATTAAATGTTAATTTCTGGTTCTGGGTGTTTTCTAAATGTATAACGTGTATGTATTTACAAAAATAAATTATTATTATTATGCAGTATATTCGTTACCTAGTTGCTTATTTTGGGGCTAGATGGCGCTATGTGCAACGTGTTGCAATTTTATTTTATTTGTTCATGTTTTCTGGGTGTTTTTGCATGTTTATTAATAAGTATGTCTATGTATTAACAAAAAAGTATCGACATAATAATCTAACTAAACATACAAAAAAATTAAATTACAGATTTAAAAAACCCCCGACTTAAAAAATCTTCCAAGTTAAAACATAACTAAACTTTAAAAAGGCAAAAATAATAAACCGAAAACAAATTTCATGTCTCTGAGTAGGTATGTGGTACCTTCCTTACGTTCCCGCGTCGGGGGACGCGGAAACGTTAGACACTATAAGCACGGGTCGGTTACCATCAACTTCTGTGAAACATTCCCGCGTCCCCCGACGCGGGAACGTAAGGAAGGTACCACATACCTACTCAGAGACATGAAATTTGTTTTCGGTTTATTATTTTTGCCTTTTTAAAGTTTAGTTATGTTATTATGTTATGTTATTTTTGTAAGAGCGATTTTGATTTAACATGCATATTGTTCTCACAAAAGTAAAGTCCTTTCAATTGATACCCCACTCCGTTTTTTTCCGAGTTTGACCCTACATATACCTACATAGCCGATTTTGATTAAACATGCATATTCTTGTCACAAAAGTCATGCTCTTTTATTTGATACCCCACTCGGGCATATTTGAAAACATTTGGTTTTTATTTCCGAGCTTCAACCAACATATATTATGAACGGCTGAACCGATTTTGATCAAACATAGCTAAGAACACTCGCGCAAACGTCACCTATCAACCAAAAAAAACTACATTGAAATCGGTTCATCCGTTCTTGAGCTACGATGCCACAGACAGATACACAGACAGACAGACAGACAGACAGACAGACACACAGACACGTCAAACTTATAACACCCCTCTTTTTCCGTCGGGGGTTAAAACTACAGTCTTGCGACTATAATATCACCTAAGTACATAAGTTAGATTTTCTTTCTGTTTTCGCGATGTTGGATAGAAATTAAATTGAGTTGACGACCTCTGTGGCGCGTCGTGCGAAAGCGCGACTGCAATGCAGATTCCCGCCGTCGATTCCCGCCGGGTGCAAGTATTTATGCCTAAAAAATAAATATTTGTGTCTGGTCTGGGTGTCGCTCTATGTATAATATGTATGTATTTACAAAAGAAAAACAAATATAAGTATTATATCTGTTATCTAGTCACCGTAACACAAGCTCAGTCGCTTACCACGGGGCTAGATGGCGCTGTGTGTTGTTCACAGAATTTATTTATTATTATTTAATTTCTATCCAACATCCCTGATTAAGGGACCTATAAAGGTCTCAAAACGTTAAGCGTTGAAACAATGCTAAAATTAATAAACACCACGCGATTAAAACCGAAAAAGAATTAAATTTCTACATAGTTTATTGAAAATTTGTTAACAGCCAGTAAAGGGATTGTTCTACGACTTTTCAAAATTAAAACCTAATTTAAAAAAAATAAGGTTAAAAATTAAAACCGAAAAATGAGTTTGGTTTCATATCAACGTCGGGAAAACCGAAGAAAAATATATCGAAAAATGAGATTGATTGCAATAGGATTCTCTTTAGTTGCACCAATACCGTAATTTGTCTAATAACAGCTGTGTATCCCGTATTTTAGCAGCAGTATTTTAAATTGGATGTTGGATTGTAATTTAACTCAGTTTTCCGGTTTCAATCGAGTTGCTTTTATTATTTTAAGCGTTTTAACACGCCTACGCTTTAAGATCTTTACAGATCTCGTCCGCCATACGTCGTAGTTTTGTAGTTGTATTTTTCCTATAATTAATATTTTTATGAACGCGCAGGCTAAAGCACTTAAAATAAAAATAGAGAATTGATTTAGTTTTCATGAATAATCTACACTAATATTACAAAGAAAAAAGATTTGTATTTTTGTGTGTATGTGTGTTGTATGTTTGTAATGAATAAACTCAAAAACTACTGGACCAATTTCAAAAATTCTTTCACCATTAGAAAGCTACATTCACCCTGAGTAACATAGGCTACTTTTGAACCCGATATTACCACGGGATCGGGCCTTACGCAGATTTTTATAAAGTTATTTCTTTTATAACAGCAGTGTATCCCGAAGCAGCAGTGCGCACGGGTCGCGCGATGGCTCGCCGCGCTCGCGGATCGAGGACATCCCTCTCGAGGACATCAAGCGTAACAATGTCGCCAGCACACCGTCCCCACTGGTTGCTCCTCAGGTATGTAATGTATTGTAACAGCAGTGTATCCCGAGGACACCCCTCTCGAGGACATCAAGCGGAACAGTGTCGCCAGCACATCGTCACCACTGGTCGCACCTCAGGTATGTAATGCATTGTAACAGCAGTGTATCCCGAGGACATCACTCTCGAGGACATCAAGCGGAACAGTGTCGCCAGCACACCGTCCCCACTGGTCGCACCTCATGTATGTAATGTATTGTAACAGCAATGTATCCCGAGGACATCCCTCTCGAGGACATCAAGCGGAACAGTGTCGCCAGCACACCGTCCCCACTGGTCGCACCTCAGGTATGTAATGTATTGTAACAGAGGTGTATCCCGAGGACATCCCTCTCGAGGACATCAAGCGGAACAATGTCGCCAGCACACCGTCCCCACTGGTCGCACCTCAGGAATGTAATGTATTGTAACAGCAGTGTATCCCGAGGATATCCCTCTCGAGGACATCAAGCGGGACAGTGTCGCCAGCACACCGTCCCCACTGGTCGCACCTCATGTATGTAATGTATTGTAACAGCAGTGTATCCCGAGGACATCAAGCGGAACAGTGTCGCCAGCACACCGTCCCCACTGGTCGCACCTTATGTATGTAATGTATTGTAACAGCAGTGTATCCCGAGGACATCAAGCGGAACAGTGTCGCCAGCACACCGTCCCCACTGGTCGCACCTTATGTATGTAATGTATTGTAACAGCAGTGTATCCCGAGGACATCAAGCGGAACAGTGTCGCCAGCACACCGTCCCCACTGGTCCCACCTTATGTATGTAATGTATTGTAACAGCAGTGTATCCCGAGGACATCCCTCTCGAGGACATCAAGCGGAACAGTGTCGCCAGCACACCGTCCCTACTGGTCGCACCTCATGTATGTTATGTATTGTAACAGCAGTGTATCCCGAGGACATCCCTCTCGAGGACATCAAGCGGAACAGTGTCGCCAGCACACCGTCCCCACTGGTCGCACCTCATGTATGTAATGTATTGTAACAGCAGTGTATCCCGAAGCAGCAGTGCGCACGTAATGTATTGTAACCTCAAGAAGAAGTGGAGCTTTTTTTAACACCCGACATTTCGAGGTATTTTTATACCTCTTGATAGCCCGTGGACAGGAAGTCTCGAAACGTCCAGCGTAGAAAACTCTCTAATATAATAAAACCATCGCAATAACCGACAAAAAAACTAAGAGAAGCATAAATTGTTTAATTTGATGCCACATTAAAATCCACTGCATTCCCGATGATCACAAACATCCAAACTTTACCTCATTATAATATTAGTATCGATAAGCACCGCGCGCATCACGTTACCACTGTGCAAAATTCCACACTTAAGCGGTGGCCCATTTAGTACTTCTACAAGGCGCTGCAGCAGATAGTCAGACAGACGGAAGACGCAAAAAGCGACCTTGTTTCATACCAAATAAAGGTTATTATTCTTTCCACAGACTCAACCAAGCACATCAAAAGTGCTAAAGCCGACACTGTCCTCAGAAGAGACGTCCTTTATATCCGGTGAAACGTCGCGACCTAAACGCAAAGGGCAAGTTGAAACTATATGATATTAGCTAAATAGGGTTAGTAGAGAATCTAGTGATTGTAAAATAACTTGACTTTATAAAATCAATATACATTATGAGGGCTGTATGATAAGTAATAGTGTTAATTGACTGAGGGCACCACCGACGCAAAATTAATATGCCATCATGTAGAGCCATCTTTATTACGATTATAGTCAACATTTCAGACAGATTTTAACGGCCTCTGCGGCGTGCAATGCAGAAAGATGCCGGTTCGGTTCTCGCTAGGTTAAAAAAATAACATTTAGTTCCGGTCTGGGTGTTTTCTATGTATCATCATTATGTATGTATTTACAAAAAAAAAAGGATAATTAGTATTTTAGTATATCCGGTGTCAGATAAACACGCACATGATTACTTTCAACAGCTGTGAAAACAAACTACTCGACAAATCTGTCTGAAATGTTGACTGTAATCGTTGTAAAGATGGCGCTACATGATGGCATTTTTATTTTGCGTTGAGAGCCCTCAGTTGGTAAACACGGATACTAACATACAGCCCTCGTAGAGTGACATACAGTTAAGAGGACAGTCTACCTACTCTTTTTCCATACAGACATAGTCGACTGTTTTATCCCTGGATAAAGATTAGAGCAAATATGTTTATGTCATAAAACCTATATCTGCCATGACCATGCCCCTACGTTTTTTTTTTTTTTCATTTTCTAATTAGAATTTAAATAAACTTCAGAAAAATTACAAAATGGAAAAAATCAAAACGTAGGGGCATGGTCATGGCTGATATAGGACTTATGGCATAAACATATTTTTTCTAATATTTTTATCCAGGGAGGAAACAGTCGACTACGTTTGTAAAATTTGTATGGAGTAAAGACTAGGTAGACTGTCCTCTAAACACAACTCACAATATTTGACGTAGTCGGGTAAAAATCCAATTTGACGGTGTAATAAAATTATATAGATTTTGAATGGAGAAATTCTTTCTAGGTTTCCATCCAATATAGGTGTTTTTTTCGAAAACACCAAATCGAAATGTTGTTGAATGATAAAAAATAATTGAAAGATCTCATAAAATTGTTGTTTCGGTTAGTGTTTTGTGTATTATTGTGTGTAAAAAAAAATGATTTTGTTTGTTAGTGGCTTGTTAGATGTAAATCGAAAGAAATTTCTGATATTAATATTTTCAGGAAATTAATATTCTATTTATTTTAAAGTGCTTGCCCTGCACTGGGCTATCATAGATATATTTTAAAGGAAAAATACATCAACAAAAACACAATGCACCTTGGGTCTCGAACCCGCAACTCGCAGTTGCCCTCATGCCCAAGCGACTTAGCGTTTTTACACCTACGTTTCTGACTTATGCGCCGTGATATTTGCTATAGCATTTTACCTATCCTATACAATTTAAGCATGGCCTTTCGGTGTGCTTTTGTATATGTATTTTCCCTTTAAAAATATAAATATAAAATTACTTGTCCAGATATTTTTTAAATCATATTCGACCGGTCCAATTCTTTTTGGATGTTCCGTTTTAACAAAACTAACAATTAAATCCTGGTCACTCTAAAAGAGCGTTGCGCATATATGTGTCTCTCTTTCTCTATCTCTTAAATTGTATGGAACAGAAAGAGATGCTGTATATGTTGGCGCGTGTGTTGTTTCTCTCTCAGCTTCATACAAAGTAAGAGAGATGACTTTACGGCAATCTAAATAGTTTCGGATACTATTTTCTTCGCAAACTTTTTCGTACTCGGATATTCTTAGATTTAAATCTGTGTAAAGTAAACTGGGACTCCGTCCAAATCTATTTGATTAAGTTAAGTTGCAGATCTACCTTCTTACTTATAAACGATGGTTAACAGATGAATAAACTAGGTATGTATCGTTTGTCTTTAACCGCGACATGAAGTTTCTAAGCTGACAGACAGAGACAAACGTTACTAACTCAGGTTCGATTCAACCAAACTGGAGTAAGGAACGAATAGTAATTCTACACATAACTCGGACTGCATAATTTGACGGCCTCTGTGGTGCGTCGGGCGAATACCCGGCTGCAACGCAGAAGGTTGCAGGTTCGATTCCCGCCGGAAACAAGTATTTATGTTGACTATAACTGTTTCCTTCTGGTTTTAGATGTTATTTTTTACGTGTCTCATATGCACGTAATTTACAAACGAAAAGTTTAAGATGTACATATTATGTTCTAGGTATTATAAATTATAAAATATTGTCGAGTAGCCATAGTACAAGCGGAGTTGCTTAATTTGGGGCTAGATTGCGCTGTGAGTAGTTATTCGTGCAATAGTTATTATACCTATATTGTTTTAATCGTCTTTTTTCGATTTTGTTACTCTCAAGCTGTTGAAACGAAAAAGTGACAATTTATGCGGAGAATTGTTATTCATTGCTTGTTCTAATTTGGTCGAATCAAGCCCGAGCCATCTATTAGTCATCATTTATTATTAGTAAGGAGGTGATTTAGTTACCATTTTTTTTATTAATTAGCTTACATTAAAATATATATTTTAGATAGCGTAGAGTTATAATTGTACTAATAAAATATGATTGCTTGTACTGTATTATGTATGTTAAGAGCTACTTAGCCGATTTTGATAAAACTTCCTTCGTAGATACTTTGGAGTTTTTCAATACCTAACACTTTTGACGACTTACGCGAATGAAACCGCGGGCCGTAGCTAGTTTTTTTAATAATTAAAAAGAAAGAAAGTGACATGGATTCGTAATTAATAAATTACTCTGCAATTATCATAATTATGTTTAAAAAAACTCAATTAGACTTAATTTTCTTTAGACATTGTCGTGTTGGTACAATATGCAATAAAAGTAAATATGTAAATAAATGTATGAATAAACCAGCTAAATGTTTTATGTAGTGTTAAAATGAAATATATGACATGTTACATTTAAATTATCTTTTTCTCATATTCTGCTTCATTGCCTATACTTATTTTTTTAATTGTAGACTAAATGTGATATGTAATGATGTGAAACCTCGCACGTTTCACCCGCACTTTACAAAATGCGGCGCGTACGGTGCGGGTGAAACGTGCGAGGTTTCACATCATTACATACAATGAATTCTAAAATGCGGCGCGTGCGGCCCGAATCAAACAGATCATAATAGTTTTGTATAGAAAGTAGCAGATTCGAGCGATCCGTACGATGCAGATTGGTGGACGCACTTCTGTGATTTTCTATACAAAGAATATTACAATCCGTTTGATGCGATGCGTTCGGTGCGTACGATAGTCGGTGGTCGCTTAGCTTTAGTATAATTTGACACATCTTCTTGAAGAAAAAAATGACAAATACAAACAACCCAAACGTCAGATCTTAGTCTGAAATTAAAAAACCAAGTATGTAGGTACCTAATTTCAATTACCTATGTGATAATGAGGTAGCATTTTTCATAAAGGCGAGCCTTTGACCACTACCATGCCATAGTAAGTGTAGATGCAGTCTAAATTGACGACCTCCGTGGCGCGTCGTGCGAAAGCGCGACTGCAAAGCAGAATGACGTAGCGAAACGCTTAGTGCGGGTCTCGGGGACCTCCACCATAAAACGGTGCCGCATTTTAATGTGCCTGAACGTCCGGCGGTAAAATGGAGATGGCAATACCAGGTTGTGTATTACTTCACAATCACAAACTCAATATATTAGCCAAAATATGTGGCTGGCCGTTTCGCTACCTTGCATAGGTTTTCTGTTAAACAATTCTTGCGGTAATGAAACGGCCAAGCAAGGTAAAACACCCCTGTTTTACCTGTTTTAAGGTACCTACGAAACTATTAAACAAAAAATAAAACATTGTTCTCAACTATTTTCATTCTAATTTATTTGATTAACCATCTGCTTTATACACATGATATGCACCAATGCCTATAAATTAATACCAACGATGTCATGAAACTGATAACGACATAAAACATTATTTACAATAAAACATAAAATACAATACATTGCTCTTTACATAGTCTATATTTTGGTTACAATAAGTAACTTGAGCGCTAAAATGCTATATTTTTTTAGATCACACTAAATTGCACCTTTTTTGGTACGTTACTATGTTATGTCGGAGTATTTTTTAAAGTTTCAACTGCGTTTTAAGTTTAAAGGAAACTTAAGCGTAGCGAAGACTACTACTAGTAGTAATACAAAATCGAGTAGTGAGTAGTCGTCGTTGTAGTTAATTGCACCTTTTTGGTACTTTAGTATGTCATGTCCATTTCGGATCAGGATGTTTTGGAAGCTAAATGTTCTTGAATACACATCGACTGTAATGTAAAATGCTTTGAGAGCAAAACGTCCTCAATTTATAATGGTTTTTTTAAGCTAAATGCCCTTTCCAATAGTTAGTCCTCTAGTCATAATGTATTTGAATCAATTTGACCATTACGGAAAAACAACCAAGGAGCAAGTCGTCCTCATTTCAGAAAGTATTTAGTATAGATAGAAAATAATTTGAACGAACTTCTTGTATGTAAAACCTCTTTAGAATATTATCTTGAGTATGATTGTTATTGTCATAGATATGTCAGCAAAGATGCATTCGACGTTTGTTCTATATATAAATTGCCTGTTGTCGTCAAATCGTTCAAAATGGAAAATAATCCAAGTTTTATTTTCATTGATAGTCAAAAGAATAAACCAGTTTTGTTGGTCGATGGTTACAGATATAACCGCATAATTATAAATAAAGGTGGATCTTCACGATGGAGATGTGCGTATCGGGAGAATTGTAGTGCAAGTATTACAATAAATAAAGACCAAAATAGAATTCTGCGTTCAGCTGAACACACATGTAAACCGAATTTTATTAAAAATAAAATCGACACCAGTATGGATAAATGCAAAAAAGCTGTATGTAACAAATATACTCCGGTACAAAAGATATTTGAAAAAATTTTCACTGAACTGGGCGATGAATTCGTACCAAATTTTCAGTCAAAAAAAGACACACTCCGTCGAGCTAGAAGAAATTTTCTAAACTTGCAAAGAACAGAAGTTACTAATTTAAATGATGTTAAAATCCCTGAAATATTAGCAAAAGATTTTCTGTTATGTGAAGATGGTACAGACGATAATAAAATATTAATATTTTGTCCTATGATGACGAGATCCGCTTTAAAGACACTTCAAAATAATTTATTTTTTATCGATGGTACGTTTACAAGGACTCCTAAACCATTTTCCCAAATAATGTCTATACATGTTAACCTAGGCAGTAGTAGTGAATCTGTACATGTGGTAGGGGTAATTTATGCCTTACTGCCTAATAAACTTCAGCATACTTATGAACGTTTTTTTGAACTATTGAAACAACATTTAGAAATAAATATTACAAATATTAAGTGTGACTATGAGGCCGGGCTTATTAACGCAATAAAAAATGGTTTTCCGCATATTAACGTGTCCGGATGCTACTTCCATTTCAATAAAGCTGTATGGAAAAAAGCAGACACTTTAAAGGCAGATTATAGCATAGAATCGAGGGACATAATAAGAATCTGTGCAAATTTCCCCCTCTTACCTGCAGATCGCTACACTGAATGTTGGGCGTACATTAAAGAGCATGCTGGAAATAATGAAAATATGCAAAATTTTCTGAATTACTTCGAAAAACAATGGTTAAAACCAAGTCTGGATATAAGTTGCTACAATGACATTTTTCGAACCAATAATCCCCTGGAAGGCTGGAATAGACGTTTTAATTCAAAGGTGAATAGAAAACCAACATTAATACTGTTTATTGATGCACTAAGGAAAGAAGCAAAATGGCAGGAAATAAGATATAAATATTGCTTGTTTCATGGTGCGAAGAGACGTAAGGTTGATATAAGCTTCAATATTCGATACGCCGAAGAAAAGAAAAAACTAGAAGAAGAGTGTATAACACCTTACGAATTTTTAAAAAGAATTTCAAATATAAAAAAGATCCTCAATGTTTAACATGCTGTACTGTTCTGTAAGTGTAAGTACACTTGCAGTACAGCATGTTACGCAATATGTGTTTTATGTTCTTATAGCTGCGTCCCGCGGTTTCACCCGCGTAAGTCCCGATCCCGGAATATCGGAATCAAAAGTAGCATATAGCCTTCCTTAATAAATAAATAACAATTTTATGTTACGTGTTATGTTATGTTAACGTTTAATCTTAGGTAAGTATGTTCTTCTTATGTTAAGTACCTTAAAAAAATTAATAAAGATTTTAAGAAATAAATTAAATTTTCCTTTTATTCTTCTATTACAAGGAGAAAATATTTATTGAAACTTTTTCATAGGAAGTTGTTGTTTTTGAAAGTTGTTGTTTTGGGAAGTTGTCGTCACCCGGAGGGTTCAGTATCATGTAATCTCAAAAGAGGATTTAGGAAGACAGGATTTTAAGATGTCTGGCATATGTGAATTTCACATTGCAGACATTTAACTTTCATGACTTTTAACATTGCGGTTATTCAGTTAATGAGGACATTTAAGTTTCATGACATTTTAGATTGCGAATATTTAGTAATAAGGACTATGTGCTCCGACAACTAGCAGTCATTTTAAATTGAGGACGTTATGCTCTCAAAGCATTTTACATTACAGTCGATGTGTATTCAAGAACATTTAGCTTCCAAAACATCCTGATCCGAAATGGTCATGTCGAAGTTTTCACAAGTTTGAACTGCGTTTAAAGTTGAAAAGTAAATCTAAGCGTCTAAGATTCATCTTACTACTAGTAGTAATACAATACTGAGTAGTAGTCCTTGTTGTAGTACTAGTAGTACCACGGTATGTTAAAAGAACACACAGTAACAGTAATTAGGTATCTGAGTAAGTAAAATTATTTAAAAAGAAAACATTAAAAATCCAAGCAAATGTAATAAATCTGAAGGTTTGTTTGTTCCCTCTTCACGGTCAAACGGTTCGACCGATTTGAATGAAAATTTGCATAGGGATAGTTTGAGTGATGGAGTGTAACATAGTATACTTTTGACCCGACAATCCCGCGGGATCGGGATTTACGCGGGTCAGTTTACGCAGCTATTGTATTACAGCAGTTTGTTTTACTTTACAAATGTTTTGAAAAATTACATTGTGTTTGGAAATACAAAATGAAGAGCAGAAGATACGAAACTTATTTTAAGTACGAATCTTAAAACTATAAGCTTTAGAAACAAAACAGATACATAAATAGACCTAAAGCTAGCGTCTTATGTCTAAGCATTTCATTATTTTCCCCCTTTCTTATAAACGATGACTAACTTTATGTATCTTTTGTCTTTTACTGTGCCATAAAGTTTCAAAGAGAGTGACAAACGTTACATAAAGTTATATCGTTTATAAGTAAGGGGTTTGTGGCTTTTGTATTATACATGAACAGAGAACATGTATTTCGTTCCACCGGTCTGGTATTTGAAACATAAGTCTATCAAATAAAGTTTATTTAGGTATACTCTGGGGCCTAATTCCGCTGATTATCTGCAATACATTTGTCTCAGAAAAGATCAATTCCTTACTAAAAAGGTTGTAGGACAAATATAAATTTTTCAAGAAAAAATACATGTACAAAAATAAACTGCTAATCGAGATTTGAACCCGTATCTCTCGTTTTCATGAACAAGTGACTTAGCGTAGCTTTCCTAGGACCTGCTAAGGATTGAACTGCAAGGACATAATTAGCAGAATAAGGGCCCAGGTTCTCTCTTTGGTCAACTATACAGGGTAGAACAAAATTGCCATCATCCGTCTGTGTCGTTGTTCTAGAAGTTTAGGCGAACAATTTTTGTAATAAGTCTTTTAAAAATTATAATAAACTATTTTTCAAAACAATTAAGGTAACGTGTTAGTGAACATCAGCTGGTTTAGTTTCAAGCCAGTTAGATACCCTTACGCCTAAGGATTTTAGATTTATTTAGATTGGACTAATATTTACATGAACACATAGGTACACAATATTAACTTTCAAACATATGTTTTTCCAGTCAAAGATAATCCTTTTTTTTTCGACACCAAAGCGTGAATTAAATCTTCAAAATCTTTCAAAAGTCGAAGAACATTTTTTTTGCCTAGACATCCAGAACAACACCCGTAGACAGAATAGGGCAATTACTGTAACACCCCGTATATAGGTGATCTCTTTTTGTACCATTATAATATAAGTAAAAATACGTTACGGTGAACATAGCAAATAATGTTACAATGCATTTTGAGTAATACTAGGACTGAATGGATCGCTTTGTTGACAATATGACGGCAATGCTATAATCCAGGGCGCGTATATCTGCAACTATATTAACTGTATATTTGTTATGTTATAGTGCTATATTTCACTGTCTGCTTTCCAAATAAAATAAAATAAAATAATAAATAAATAAATAAAATAACTAAATTCTAGGTAGGTAGGTAGTTTTTTTTTTCAAAACCAGTTCTGTAATTGTTGGTAATTAAACAAGAAATCCCTATCACTTAAAAAGCGTTAGTAAAGTTTAGCTTTAGTTTAGAATACGTGCCCTAGATTATAGTATAGTGCTGATACTTTTAATTCTTAGTTCGTGAGTTGTAGTGAAGTACATTTATGTGCCAAGTATTAATTGCTTCATTGTCTCTGTACCTTACGTCACAAAATGGCGCTAAGCCAGTCCTAGTGTTAGTTAATAGACACAAAATGGCGCCGACCCAGTCCCAGTGTTAATTAACAGCATTAATTAGAACACATTTAGGCCTTGAACGAATGCTTACCAAATAAATAGTTATTTACAAATCTAGCTGTTGTAGCACTTAGTAGGAAACTTGAAGAAGCATGGTCGATGCAAGCTTGATTGGAAGCACATTCAAAAGATTAAGTTATTTAGAGAAATTCAGAAAAACCATCGAGTAAGCGTTAAAATGTTGATTTAACGATAAAATTACGAATAGGTATACTCTTGTCAAAAAATAATACCCTATATTATTATACCGACCGATCGACCGATCGATACCTATACAATAATATAGGAAGTTCATAATATTTTTTACAAAAAGACAAGGTTCGATTTCTGTGTAGGTAGAGTAATTAATTTGTCAAAAATCTAAATAATGCTATTTTCGTTTTTGTCAAAATCGGGGGCTCATCACCTTTCAGCATTTTTCACTATCTCTATAGTTTATGATATCCCCCTGAAGGCCAGTTTAAATGGTTCATCCTGTAGATAAAATTTAAAAAAAAAAACGGTGTTTTATGTTACTCAATGGGTATTTCTGAGTTTCCCGTTAGTACGATACAGTAGTTACAAGTCACAACTGTTTGAAAATCTAACAAATCTTACACACAGAGATAATTTCGAAATGTGACAATTTTGATTCAATACGGTTACTATAATAATCGATAACTGCAGGTGAAGAAATAAGATTGAAAATAAGAAATTTAAACAAAGTGAAATAGAAAAATCTTTCAAATCATTGGCGTCCATTCGGAATGTTATATGAATAGGTTTTCTTACAATTTAGAAATTCATACAATATTTTAATTCAATATTATCTTATAAAATAATTTTATTTGCCTATAATCTTCTTTTTCTTTATTAAATTTAGCGGACGGAAGTTCCTTCACAAAATATAATCGATGGATCGCTTCAGTATAATTATCAAAGTGAAATGCAAAGGTATAATTTTACAATTTGTATAGAGATAAATGGAATCCCGTCCGCGTAGACAAAAATAAAGTAACCCTGTACCGGCTTTATGTGCGCTTAATTGTATCGGAAATATTAAAGAAAAATCTATTACAAAGATGAAGAAAATCAATCTAAGAATGAAAGATGATTCGATTTGACCACGACTTTGTAGTAACGCACGTTTACCGTTAGATGGCATTAGTAGCAAGGTTTTCCTGACTCACGCATGAGATATTTTGAGGCGCTATCGAATCAGCTTTGCAGTTCAATCGTTGCTGAACCGTTTTTAAGAAAAATCTAACAACGCTAAAGCGTTATTGATACGTTTCACTTGTAGGAACAAAAAGCCCTTAGAATAGCTATCAGTATCCAAAATTACTTGGACATTTTCTTCAACTTTCCATTCATATTACTAGCGCCCGCTACCGGCGAATGTGTGTTACTACAACATTGTACACAACACGATGTCACAGAAGCCTGTTAGACTAAACGAAGCTCATATTTTTCTTAACACCTATTTACGTCTTCTATTTTTTTTTACAAACAACAAAAGTTAGTAAAATTAGTGATTCAGTTTAAACAAAAGTTAAATGCTAAATATAGGAACTTTATTTCTACAAATGAATTTGTATTTCAAAGTAAAAGTTTCGGCGTTAAAAGCATTTTTAATTAGGTAGGTAGGTACCTACTTTGAAATGATGTACCTACAATCATCCACATGGCTTTAGTTGGCTGATCCAATGTATTTTGGAGTTTACTACTTGTTTCTTCTTATACTTAGTAGGTAATATTAGTAAAATAACTAACTATTAGGATGCAGCTCGATAGTTAAGTATTTACTCTCATGGGGAAAGTCTACCTATTCTTTTTTACAAACGTAGTCGACTGTTTCCTTCCTGGATAAAGACATTAGAGAAAATATGTTTATGACATAAAACCTATATCAGGCATGACGACGCCCCTACGTTTTGTTTCTTTTTCTTATTCTAAATTTTATTTCTATTTTAATTAGAACATGAAAGAAACCAAAACATGGTCAATTGGTCATGGCAAATAATAGGTTTTATGTCATAAACATATTTTCTCTAATCCAGGAAGGAAACAGTCGACTACTTTTGTAAAGTTTGTATGGAAAGAAGAATAGATAGACTTTCCACTTAAGTGTACCTACATTGTGAAAACTTACACTGTTTTCAGATCAATTTCTGCTTTACCAAAATATCATACGAGTCTTAGCCAACTACTTAAACAAGCAAATTGTAACAAAAGCTAAATCTTATCGTAAAATAATAGTAAGTAATTGACAATTCTTACATTTAAACAATTCAAAGTAACTACATTTTGATTACAAATTTATAATTGACGAAAACTAATCAAAACCATTGTGATCTCTTTATAAAATTATCATCAGATAGAACGACGTAATCGTTCCCTAGTCTTATGTTACTGCAGATTTACGTCAATATATCGAACTACTTAAGGTGCAAATATTTCTAAAATATATATATAATATATTTATTTATAAATTTATAACTATAGTGTGCAGTATACAATGCACGCATAACACACACAGTTTAACCGAATTTCTTACACATAAAAACATTACTGTTTCACAGTATCACTCGCTATACATCAACTTTTATGTTTGCTATAATAGGTATTTTTTAAATATATATAATATATAATTTATTTATTTTATATTTGGTGTATATATTAGGGTATTTAGTTCAATCGCTAAATTTTCAATTAAATAATATTAACAAACACTTCACTAATAAAAACTAAAAATTAATTTTGAGGGAATAATTGAAAAATCAGTGATTTTTCTTCTGTTTTTCGCGATGTTGCATTGAAATTATGCTCAGTTTTCGGTTTCAATCGCGTGGTTTTTATTACTTTTAGCATTGTTTCAATGCTATACATTTCGAGACCTTAACATTTCTCTTCATCATCACTGACTGGAGGAGGAGTCAATCCTAAAGAAAATACCTGTACCTAAAGGTCTCGAAACGTTACGCATTAAAACAATGCTAAAAGTATAATATACCACGCGATTAAAACCAAGAAATGAGTTTTATTTCAAAATAAATCTTTACTAATTCACTAGTGACGAGCCTCGAACTCGCAGACGCAGAAACGCGAGAGATTTTTTTAAGATTTTTTTTTTTAAATCATTTTTAGTGGAACGCCTAGAGTATTGAAAATAAATAACTAATATATAAAATTTCCATGTCACAATGTTAGTTACCGTACTCCTCCGAAACGGCTTTACCGATTTTTACCAAATTTTATATGCGTATTCAGTAGGTCTGAGAATCGGCTACTATCTATATTTTATAAGACTCAGCTTAGGTTAAGGTGCTATTTGACAGATTTAAATAACCTAATATAAATTTATATAAGGTAATTGAATACTTAACGCCTGAACCACTCATAAGTTGGACATCAATACGAAATAAAAACACACATACACCGTAACGATTTAAACATCATTTTAACAATCATTATTGTCAGTTATATAACTATTTTTATGTTTTATATAATTTATATAAATTCGCGACTAATCTTAGGCAGTTTTAAAACAATTAAGTTTTTTTTATTTATTTATATCGATTAATATTAACTGATCTTAAGGTGTGGCATTAGACAAATCCGTAGAAATGTGTTTTTATTTTACATATAGAATTTAACCCATATATGCCAAGGGGGTCGATATCGACCCCAAAGTTTTTTAATAGACAACCTTGACAGCTAATCATGTACTTATCCAAGACAAAAACAGACTTGGATAAAAATATATGGGTTAAAACCTAAGCTTTGATGTTATATATATATTCGATAACCATAAGTCGCTTGCATAGGCAAAGGTATAAAGGGTAGAATAGTTGGTAACACGAAGTTATACTATAGTTACTATGTACCTATATTTCCGCCACTAAGTATATAGGTACAATTTCAATATAGTATCAAAATCGTTTAAAATCTGGTGTTAAAACATACCTGAACTTTACGCAATAGAGACTTAATTTATCCAATAGTTGTTTAAAAGGTAAATTAACCATAGAGCTGTCATTAATAGATTTAGAATACATTTTGCTTCAAAATGGCTACGTACCCACACCTCAGTCAGTAATATCTAAATTTGTTATGATTATGAAGGATGGAACTAGCACATTCAGTTACAAATAACTACAGAGTTAGAATTAATGCTTACAGTAAGGGTTAAGATACTTTACTATAGTAAAATAGTTATGGCGCCGTACAGTAGCAGACAACATGTCAAAACTTCTATTTTGGTCAAGCTGCTATACACCCGAAGCCCTGACTATTAAAAATATATGCAGTTTTAAAATCTGTTTCCTAACTATTGTTTTAAGTAAGCTATGACTAGATATGGTAACAAATGTATGTGTACAGTTTGATAAATTTAGACAATCGTCAGTTCTGTAATTGGTAGTGTTCTTTGAGTACATGTTCGGTAAACTAAAAACATATTAAGATAGTTACAAATATTGTTAAGAGTTATGCGAGAATATCCAAACGTGCAAATAATCTACGACCTCGTAGCTTATCATAGAAAAATCACTTATAAACGTTCAGAGTATCACGCTATCACATACACCGAAGCGAATCGCGTATAGTCACTTCGTTTTAGTTTTATATTGGGTATTGCGATAACCTTTATTGCTTGAGGGTTAGGAGCGAAGTTGTGCGGGGCTGAGCACGAGTTCTCCATCGGGGCCGCTTGCAAAGGAAACGTTCCTAGGCGGTGGTCGGCGCGTCTGACTCGGCCCGGGTATGGCCGAAGAAGGCCCTTGTGGGACCGGCAGTGACCCCAAGAGCACTGGAGGTTTCCCAGGCGGGACCGGAGATGGCCCTTGTTGGACCAGAATGGGCACTTGGTGGGCTGGATTGGGCCCTTTTTGGGACGGTTGGTGACCGATCGCGGAGGCCTGCAAGCTCGGCTGCGGCGACACCGCGCCAGGCTGCCGCGGACTCTGCGGGGAGGGAGTTTGTCGTAACGCACTGTGCGGAACGCCCTGGTATGCTGTAACCTGGAATTTAGACAAATCGCAATTAAAATTAAGTATGTGAAGTTTGAAAAAGTTATTCGGTTTACTTGGTGTGAATGTAACGCGAACAAAGGCGTATGAGCTGGGCATTGAGTTATCGCGCGGCAAACACTAGATATACCTAGTTGTGCAATAA
>OY292401.1:4151202-4280236 GCA_958496205.1 Idaea biselata | reverse complement strand
GAAGAAGTGGTCGTTTGTAGAAATGGCCATTAGTAGAAGTGGCCATTTTTAATTGTCATCATAAAAAGCCGAAACGATCAGAAGATAACAAGAGAGCTTAGGCCTTTACTTAGAAAAATAGGACACCGACAACTTAAATAAAAAATAGGTTATTGAAATAAATAGTGTACCTACTCATTTATGCATGATAGGTATTACTAACTAATTGAAAATGTATGTAATTCGAACGGAGGACACCATAGTTAGCGTCACCTGGTACCTACCTAATTAAGGAACATATAAAATATTCTAATAGTTTTACTATTAAGTTATTATTATAGCGAAACTATTCAGTTTATATTTCAACTGGTTTCCTTTACCTACTCAAGTTAAATATCAGTTTGCCTTCTGAACAGACTGACAAAGTACATAGACAAGTTGTCTTAAGTTATTTATTGAATTCAATATGACTGACTTGCAGATCTTCGTCCGTCGTTGGACTAACTATACCTACTAGCCGATTACGTAACTATGTTGCTAAAACTGTGGCTACATTATCGCGATAACGCAAAGATTCGCATTGTCGCGACACGTGTGGCCAAAGAATTCATCGTAGATCGAACACGAAGTTTTCATTGCGACAACGCAACACGAATCTTCGCGACCTTCGTAGCCATAGCATAACAGATCTCGATTGAAACAATTGAAATTGTTGATTACACGTCATTTTTCACGTCATTCAGTCGCTTACAAATTGCCATTGCAATTAAAACTGGCGACTGTTACTGTCAAATTCAATATTCGTAAACGCGTGGTAAACGCAAAGTCAACAGTTTCAGTTGTTATAATCGAGATTCGTAAGCAACAGAGTTACGTAATCAGGAGCTGGATTACGAAATAGCCGACAGCAAATATTGCAACTTAAACCTAAAAATACTTTGTTAGAAAGTGTAGCTAAAATAGCTAAAAACGGAAGCTTTCGTTGCAGAGCAGGGTAGGTACAAAGATACGTCATTTCTAAAAGCGAATAACTCGAAATCATACCAGCACCTTAACTGCAAATAAGTGTCTAACAATTCAGTAATCAACCTGATAGATAAGACGGGTGAAGCAAAGATAACGAACGATTCACACGTTGCCGATTGTCGAACCATTGTCTTGAAGCGAATCGAGTAGACAAACCAATAAAAAACATCCTTTGGTTTTTCTTCTGTTTTAGCTATGTTGGATTGAAATTAAACTCATGTTTCGCATGTTTGATTCGCGTGGTGTTTATTAGCATTATTTTATTGATCAACGCTTCGAGACCTATACAGGTCTCTTCTTCAGGATTGAGTGAGATGTGGTTTGTTATTCTATTGTATTAAATTGTAATAGTTAAAGTCACGTAAAACACCACGCGATTAAAACAGTTAATTTACTTTAATTTCAAACATTTTTTTATTGAACTTTATTTTTACTGAATTACTGGTTTGCTAGATTTGTAGCCATTCTGCACTGATTTATTAGCTCGTAACCATTTATGGTTTTAACGTGTATAATATAATTATGGTCCAATAAAGAAGACAGAGTACAATATCAAAATTATAATATCATCCAACTAATATAAAGTAATGGATTACAACACCAAAGTCTGTCCACAATTGACACGCAAAACAAAACCAATAAACAAAACGTTGTCACCACAAACGGATCACAAAATATTGACGACACAAGTCACGATCTGTATATACTCATAACTCATAAAACTAGGACACATTATAGGCAATTTCCAGTGGATTTGAGAGCAGTTTGCATCGACTATTGGACAAAGATGTTCAAATGACAAAGTAGCGATAAATATTTTAGAGTAAGATGTAAAGCTAAAGCGTTTGTAAAGTGCGGTCACAGAGCGAGAAGAATATGGTACATTGACCTATACCTATTCCCGTCACGCTCGCACAGATGCACTTCAATTTATATGCGACAGTATCGAATCTCCCACTCGATATTTTGCTCTCCGAAGGCACTGTGGACGTTTTAAACCGACTTCAAAAAAGGAAGAGGTTTTCTATTCGGTTCTGACTATTTTAGCATCAGCAAATTATACTTTTTGTCATATAAGTCAATATCAAATAGCCTTATTAATAAAAGTGGAATAACGTTGGAGGAGGTTTCCTACGTTTTGTCTCTGTCTGTCAACTTTGAAAGCTCTTGTCACGGAAAAAGACTAAGCATGTTATTCCTTCTCCGACCCTACTCCACGTTTATTAATAAGGCTAAAAATGTTTAAATTGCTGATACCAATGTTTATTTTCTTCTCGGCCTTATTACAGAAAGAACGCTGGCTTACAGTACAAACGCTTATCGGAACCGGTCCGTGCGGGTTGTCGGCGCAGGCAATCTCTATAAAAAATATCACTATGTTACAGTGAATGTCAGGGCCTTTACCCCCCAGATGTTTAGTCTAAAGAAAAATTAAATCTCTTTGGTATTGGTCTATCGACTGTACGCTGTATATCATGTCGGGAGGGTTACTGTAATAAAAATTGTCCAAAAGTGTCCATAAACAAGTCAGAGTCACACCGCTAGATGTCCAATTTCGGAACACGAGTTTTACCGAGCAAAAAATTCTAAATGGTTGTGAAAAACATTTTTAAAAGGTTAATAAATATTTTTATTTCATAACTAATTAGTAAAACACAGCGAGCGGTTTGGACTTTTCGTCTCTTGGGATTTGTGCTGCGGGAATTTTACAAGTGTATAAGTAAATAGGTCTAAACCTATCTACATTAAACCCTTTTATGGCAGTAATAATGTATAGGAGCTTTTTTTTCTTTAAAATGTATTTTTTTACTCTCTCATTTTATATTCACAGTAACGGGAAACGTCAATACATCATCACGATCTCATCCGAGCGATGTTCCCGGCTGCATCCCTCTCGGGAGCCCGGGGTCCGCTAAACCCCAAGTATTTGGGGTCGGCGCAGTAGGTACCTAAGTCATCGTTGACCATACCTTCTGCTAATAGATTTGGCAATATTTTTACGGCCGGCCGCCTGCCTGACACCAACCCTTCTAGGTACAATGCACAATACATATCATCACGATAATTATTGCAAAATATATTTCAATATTTTTAACGCATTTTTTTTTTGGATTAGCCTAGTTATGCACAAAATACATACAACAACAACTGTACTGTTATTTAATGTATTTGCGGGTTGAACAACGCGTGGCACTGTAATTGGATGGGTGATTTTCTCGAGCTCCTGTTGTTATCTCTGATAACAGTCGTTAGGTCAAGTACTTCTTTTCGTGTAGTGGTTGTGCCACTACACGAAAAGAAGATTTTTTTTTCAGAATATTCAAAATCCAAAAATCGTAGGACATAAGTTGTTCACCTAGACGTCTAGAACATTCCCTATTCGGCTTTATATTACCGTCCCCAAAACATACTGTATAGCGCTATCAATCTCTTCGTTGTCATGGTAGGCAGATAAAATCACTTCAACATATTCATTCACTTCCTTTTACGACCGTTCTCGCGTATGCCACTTTAACGTTACATCTATATTTTATTAGCTATTTTCCTTTCTTTTTTATTGAAAGCAACATCGGTTTAATTTATAAGTTCCGTGATAGGACATAGTAAACACTAAACATGCAATACGCTACTGGGTCAATTGAGGACGTAAATACCTATCTACAATGATATGTTCGAAGTTTATGGCTTCGTGTTGTTTCAAGCGATTAGCAAATGAGCGAATGGTAGATAGGTATTAGAGTAGACAATACAGCCTATAGAGACCTGTAAAACAGGTTTTTTTTTATAAAACTTTAGTGCAGGCTCCAGTCTCCACAATAACCTATAGTCTAACCTTGGTTTTTTTTTTTTTTTTTTTTTTTTATTTATTCAAAGAAAAGACACACACATTACAAATAAATAAATCCCGCCAAACTGACAGGCAGTTTGATGGCGAGTACGCGCTTGATTCTTAAATCTATTTATGTGCCTAACCACTACTACTACTTTAAACTCTAATTTCTCACTTTTAATTGTGGACTATTATTTGACACTTCCAAAACACACAACTAAAACGTCAGATCGTAGTCTGAAAATAAAGAAACTAAATAAAGAAATTTTATTTATTTAGTCTAGTGTTTATGTAACTTCTATTAATCTGAGCGATGTTCCGGTTGCATTGTTTTCAGGAGCCCAGGGTCCGCTTAAACTTAAAATTATTTGGGGTCGGTAAGCCATACATAATTGGCCAGCATAGAATAGAGATACCTTATCTTTTTCCGTCTGTGGGTTTCGTAAAAAGCGACTTAGGGAAGGGATTTGGGGAAGACTACCAAACCTTGAGTTCGGCTCTCGCTTAGGGCGGATAAACTACTTAGTGCATAAGTGGGTTGGTGACAGGCCAGGCAGGCGGCCGGCAGTATAAAATATTGCGAAATCTATTTGCAGTAGGTATGGTCAATGATGACTTACCTACTGCGCCAATTATAGGGGTTTATTATACCCACGAGAGGGATAGAACTGGGAATATCCCTGAGATGACAGATGAGAGAGACTTCAAAGTAAATAAAAGTTTAACTTTAATTTGGGGTTTTAGCGGACCCTGGGCTCCAGAGAGGGACCCAACCGGTAACATCGCTCAGATGAGAAAGGAATACAAGTAACGACCGCTTAACTACCTTCTAGTCTATCTGCTCAGAGTTTGTTTGAAAATAGGCCCGTTTGGCTATCTATTTTCAAGTCCTCCGTAAACACATTACAATGTAGACATACGTAAACTAAGTGTTGGTAATTCATAGCGTCTTTAAGTACTCAATTAACTTCCTAACATGTTAATGTTAACTTATTTGTAAAACCAAGTTTATTAACACGTAAGCGTGAAGACGACGTGACGACGAAGGTAGACGTCACGCAGACTTGAAATCACGCTAAGTACTTTACTTTTAATAAATAAAATGTTTGTTTAAGTACTGAAAAGCTTTTCTTCCTTGTGCAAAGAAACCTATCGGGCCTTACAGGCACTTTATATACTTTAAATATCTTCTTCTTCTTTTTCCTGCCCTCATCCCAACCAGTAGGTATGTTAATCACATGACCATTGCAATAAACACTCGGATGAGTTTTTTTTATCATCGAAGTTCGCGTTATGACGACACACTAAATTTATGAATAGTTAGACCTGTGAGTAAGACGATTCAAAAATTTCAGGTTAAAATATGTTTTTGAATAAAACTACATATTCTGACTTTAATGCGCGTTCGACAGAGCATTATCTTTTACTTCGATTCTCCTCTGGAAGTCGTGTTCCCAGCGCAAAAGAGAAATGAAAAACATACAATAATTGTTTTCAAAACATGGAGCTGAAAGTATGTGAGTATGTACATTTGTTACTCAATCACGTAAAAACCGCTGAACCGATACCATACCATGAAACTCGATATTTTTATAGCTGGAGACCTGGAATAACACAAAGGCTACTTTTTATACCGATATTCCCGCGGGATCGGGGCTTACGCGGGTCAAACCGCGGGACGAAGCTAGTTGACTATAAATACAATCACTGTATGTTGATAATTTTTTAATTTTTCATTGCTCTTTTGAGACGGGAACACAGCCTTCGACACATGCCGTTTTTCAATTAAGTACATACTGATCCCAACAAAGTTTTAAAAGCCATTAAATATAACCTACCTTAACATTATTTTAATCAACCTTGATCAAACCCATCGGCCTTGCACTAAGCACTTTAAACTACAACAAAACTCTGTGAAAAACTCGCTCGAAACACAATTTGTGAAGCAATTTACCGAAAAGGAAACATGCATTGAAGTCCGTTATTTAGGTCATGTGGGGTCACCTGTTATTTTCGAGAAATACTTTTCGTTTTGTTTCCGGTGTAGGGTGTTTCGCTTCCGTTACAAAACTCACCTAGGATTTGTTATTTTATTATATTTTTACGGTTTAAACTTATAAGAGCTATTTTTTTACAAAAAAAATACTATTATCGTGGACTTTTCACTTTCCATGACAGACTAACTGCCTCTCTGACCTACTCGATAGGACCTAGACATAAGATTTAGTTTTCTGGGACTACTTGACTTTGAATGGAATAAAAAAAATATCAAAATCCGACTTCAAAAAGAGGAAAAAATAACATCAACCGATGTATCTGTTATGCAAACTGAAGTCGGGTAGCTAAATTACATACAATCTGGATCTACCCAGTAAAACTGCCTGACTTCAGCTTATATTACATAAGAATTCTGGGATGCTATTCTGTTCATCATTACAAAGGATTTCATCAAATCTTCACCAAGATTTAATGGGCCTTACTTGGGACTGTCACCTTTGGAAAAAAATAGAATTATCGAAATCGGACTTCATATGCCGGAGTACGGCGGCGGCGTGAACATATCCACATACATACTGGTCGAATTGCGAACCTTTTCCTTGTAAGTCGGTTAAAAACCTCCGTATTGTTAATACTCGTAGATATGTTGTGAAGCCCGGACAACTAGCTACCGTAGGTTCAGAAATTTGCATGAATAGACAAATAAGTAGGGACTTTTTGAAAATTTTCCTACTCCCTAATATTCAGCAAGGGTCTAAAAAATCTAGGTATGTAGGTCAAAGTTTTATGAGTTATGGTTTTCACTTGTATTTTAGTAAATTATTTTTATCTCTGTAAAGTACATAGAAACTTCTAGACAAAATAAAAATCCTATACAAATATGTATGCAGAAGGTTCAATTTGAGGAGGGTTCGTATACAATGCAAACCACTGTTTCAGTTTCTTGTTTTGCTCTGACTCAGTAGGTACAAGGTACGAGTACTTATTACATAATGTATTTGATATTCTGTATTATCAAAATGTAACAAGATTTTTATTTAAGGATAAATTTTAAAACCGGACTGGTCTCTATTAGAGACTAGAACGAGAAAGGTCGAAAGGAGACGGTTATAGTGATCCATTTTAAACTCATCTCTGACGGACGAGCTATACCAGTTCCAAAGTCAAACTGTTCGGGATATTACTCACACACCTTTAAAAAAGATGGACCGAAATTCGAACGTCGTTGTTAGCAGACCTACCATCTAGGTAATTTTAGGCAGGACCTAGTGAAAGCCATAGATTCTGCCTTGATTGTGTCTGACGCTTGGTCTGGGAAAGTGTATCGGACATTTACACTTTTGCGATCATTGATACTTAGTATATGAAAAAGGAGAATTATTTCGAAAATCAATAGAAATCGATCTATTTAAATCGCCAGAAGTGGCATAAGCGATTCAAAAACCTTGGGATCATTGGGCTATTTTATTTGTTTTTTTTTTAAGTGAAGGGAGGAGCTCATTGGCCCAGCTGCACCTGTCGATCTTGAATGGTCGTGATCGGCAAGCAACGCTTAGCGTGGTCATTACTTGGACGGGTGACCGATAATTTGTGTGCCAAAAAATTACATTCTAGAGCTCCTCCGTGCTTCGGAAGGCACGTTAAGCAGTTGGTCCCTGTTGTTGTCTCTGATTAGCAGTTGTTAAGTCAAGTTAGGGCGACCTGAAAACTCTTAACACTAGGTGAGCCACATCACCATACGAAACGAAAAAGAAGACCGTGTCAAGCTGGGCCGGATGCCTAGTTATCTATACTTTACATGATTGATTATAATTAATTTGTACCTACTGTTAAAACTGTTATTGCCTTCGTGGTGCAATGCAATAAAACACAGTCGTTTCGAGTTACCTTTTGCTACGGTATGTCGGCAAATATTCATGAAAATGTCCGTGGAAAGAAACGGTACTATCAAAATTAATGTTTGCATTTTGTAAAGATTTTCTGTTTAGGTAAATATTAAACTATTTTAATGGAGTTGATTAAGTTTCTATTGCTTTTAAAAGTAATACCAAATTGAATATTTCAGGGACTTTTTAGTGTTTATTTATTGTAAGGAAACTGCCATTTTGAAATAACATCAAGGGTTGAGCTGATTTCGATTTAGTTCAGTTTTTAGTCAGTTTAATTATAATTTAGTTGGTAATATTTATTAAGTAATTTATTTAGTTTGGTTTTAATAAAAAGAAATAAGGATTTATTTGTTTATACTTCGTAAGTAAGTATTTTATAACATGAGTGGAAATATTACTTAAGTCCATAAAACAGAAAAAAAAATGTGTAAAAAAAGAATAATTTAGTACCTATCTACCTATCTAATATGAAAAAGTGTTTTCTGGCGCGCATATTAAAAACCTAGTATGGGTCTCTAGATACTTTACTTTGCACTTATAGACTAGTTCACAAGTTTAAAAACGTGTTAAATAGAAGTAAAGCTCCTAAAAGTATGTGCGATAGCTCATTCGATTCGGAATGACGTCTAGAAAAATGTTTTTTAAGCATATATTAGCACATAAAAAATTGCGATTGTTATTAACAAAATAAGATTTAATAAAAAAGGTATTTAGGTTTTCGATAATAATTTCTAAAATAATGATATTTAAGGAATTTTGAAAGAGGAGGATATTATCAATAATAAAGTCCTAACTCCCGGAACTCTATCTCTATTATTTATATTTAAAAAAAACTATTGAAAATTGGGCTCCGCGAGGTCGTTACGGCATAGGCAAAAATCGGTATATTCTCTCAAATATTTTTTTTATAGTATTAAATAACAATTTAAAAATTTGAATAAATTATGGCGTAATCTAGACACTTGAACGAAAAAACCTTGGTGAAAAAAACTGTTTATCTCGATTTTTCAAATAGCTAGACCATTGTTAATTAACAATTTTTTCTCCAATCTCTGTTTTTATAAATTACGGCATAAAAGTTTTAATAATTGGCCTATAAATTTTTCACTTCGTGGAGCTCTTGCAAATGAAATTTCTTTTGTTGTTAATTTAAAAATATTATATTTTACAAAATAATAAACTTTAATAATAAAAAAATTCATTACTTTATAAAGTACCTTAGTGAGAAGAGCTCCACGAAGTGAAAAATTTATAGGCCAATTATTTAAACTTTTATGCCGTAATTTATAAAAACAGAGATTGGAGAAAAAATAGTTTATTAACAATGGTCTAACCGTTTGAAAAACCGACGTAAACCGTTTTTTTTCACCAAGGTATTTTTTGTTTAAGTGTCTAGATTACACCATAATTTATTCAGATTTTTAAATTGTTATTTAATACTATAAAAAAAATATTTGAGATAATATAGGTACCGATTTTTGCCTATGCCGTAACGACCTCGCGGAGACCTATTTTCAACGGTTTTTTTTAATATAAATAATAGAGATAGAGTTCCGGGAGTTAGGACTTTATTATTGATAATATCCTCCTCTTTCAGGATATTTTTTCAAAATTCCTTAAATATCATTATTTTAGAAATTATTAACGAAAACCTAAATACCTTTTTTTTTAAATCTTATTATGTTAATAACAATCGCAATTTTTTATGTGCTAATATATGCTTAAAAACATTTTTCTAGACGTCATTCCGAATCGAATGAGCTATCGCACATATTTTTAGGAGCTTTACTTCTATTTAACACGTTTTAAAACTTGTGAACTAGTCTATTAAGTATACTTCACTATTGTCGTGAAAAAGAAAAATCCGTATCAAAATATTAAACTCGTATCTAAATTCCAATTCGTCAAATCGTATTCAAATTCAAATATAAAACTCGTAACAAATTTCGTAGCAGCTTTTTTCGTAGCACATCTACGAAGCTTAGCGTAGCGACGAACAGCTGCTACTGAAGAAAGCGGGTAGGTCAAAGGCAGGAAATAGCCGGAATGGCATTCACGGAACTGCCATCCGTAGCTAGTAATATCGGGAAGTTGACATAAAAACCTATACAAGTAAATATAACTAGGTATCTACGTTATAATCGCAGTAGTGGTGCCTCAAATAATCATAGAGCGGCTTGCTTTACCTGTTGTGAAAGTGTGAAAAGGACACTATCTATACTAATAAAGAGGAAAGATTTGTAATTTTGGGTGTGTGTGTGTGCATCTGTATGTTTGTTATGAATAAACTCAAAATCTACTGAACCGATTTTAAAAATTCTTTCACCATTAGAAAGCTACATTCACCTTGAGTAAAATAGGCTATTTTTTTTTAATTTTTATCCCGATATTCCCACGGAATCGGAAACTACGCGGGTAAAACCGCAGGACGCAGCTAGTAATACATAAAATTTAATGTCCTGACTGATCTATATATATGCAGAGCTCAAACCGCTGGTCCTAGAGACATGAAATTTGAAGAGTGTCTTCTTTGTGGTGTGTAGGTAGGTATCCACTAAGAAGGGTTTTTGGAAAAGCCCGCGGGATCAGGACTTACGCGGGTGATACCGCGGGGCGCAGTTAGTCTTTTTATTTCCATTTCTTTTTCGTAATATGTGTGTGTTTTAGACCAAATATACTATTTTCTATTCTATTCTTCTATTCTAAATATATTTAGGCACAATCACATGACTAGAAAACCAGTTTGTAAAAAAATGGTTTCTCCTTCTAAATATTTTGATGTGGTACTAACTATACGAGTACCAACATGACATTTTTCAAAACGACAATTTTCGAATGGGACATTTTGCGAAAGGGACGATTTTTGTCGAAGGGGCATTTTGCGAACGGAACATTATGCGCCTTAATGGAAGTGGTCATTTCTGAAAAGGTCATAAAATGCCGAAACGTTCGCTACGTCTAGGTTTTAGGTAAAATCTTTCAATACCTATATTTTTAAAGTATCAATATTCAATGTATCAACTTTATCGTCATAGTCGAATCAGTCAAGTGATAAAATGTCAAGCAAATGACCTTTCAACGCCAAGCCATGTTATGTAGTTTCGAAGCCGAACATCCACCGCCAACTGAACTAAGTCAGTTTAGCTTAGCTCGCCAGATTTTTAACTCCTTTAGTTAGTTTTCATTGGATCTATTCCAGCCATGTATGAAAAAAGAGCGATGCTCCCGGTTGCATCCCTCTTGGGAGCCCGGGGTCTGCTCAACCCCATATTATTTGGGTTCGGCACAGTAGGTCATTATTGACCATACCTTTTGCTAATTAATTCAGCAATATTTTCACGGCCGGCCGCCTGCCTCATACCAACCCTCCAGGGAACCGAGCAGTTTATAGGCCACTGTTTCCTTCACATCCCTTAAGTTCTCTTGAGGATATCCGTAGCAATCCACGGGAAGAAATAGTGTAACCCTATTCCATGCCGGGATTAGATGGAAAAAAAACCGGGCAAGTGCGACACTCGCGCACGAAGGGTTCCGTACCACTATGACATTTGGGTACGGAACCCTAAAATGATTTACATTCAATTTTTAAATTTGATAGGAAAATGTGAAATATTTAGCTTCGATCCTTACTCCCTTCATACGACCACACTACTCAAAAAAAAAAAACAAAAAAAAAACAAAGAAAATCTGAAACTTATATGAAACTCTTTGGTAAGTGAAGGCAGACTGGTATATTTGACAGACAGGGCGGCCATTTTGAATTCCACGACCTACTCGATTCCCTTGTAGTTTTTGAAACACGTTTGTTGTATGGGAGCCCCTCTTAAATATTTGTTTTATTTTGTTTTTAGTATTTGTTGTTTTAGCGGCAACCGAAATACATCTTCTGTAAAAATTTCAACCGTCTAGCTATTACGGTTCATGAGATACAGCCTGGTGACAGACGGACGGACGGACAGACAGACAGACAGACAGACAGCGAAGTCTCAGTAATAGGGTCCCGTTTTTACCCTTTGGGTACGGAACCCTAAAAAAAGATTTGACTACTACTATATGCGGAACTAAGCTTAACTAACTTAGTTTACTCGGCGATGGACGTTCTGCTTTATTTATTTGGACAAAACATTTTTGGACAAAGTTTGGCGGGCACAAGTTAACGATGTTACGAATCGAGAACCTTTGTTTCCTACACGCAAAAACTACTAAACCAATTGCTATGAGACATAAAATATAGACAGCTAGAATTCCGGAAAGATACTTCGAGTAGCTGTCATCTAGATATTCGTAGATAAGCGTGTTTCGTATGTTATCCTAACCTACTAATATTATAAAGCTGAAAGTTTGTAAGTATGTATGTGTGTGTGTATGTGTTTGTTATTCAATCACATAAAAACCGCTAAATCAATTACCATGAAACTCGGTATGTAAATAGCTGGAGACCTGGAATAACACATAGGCTATCTTTTATCCCAATATTCCAGCGGGATCGGGACTTGTGCGGGTGAGACCGCGGGTCGCAGCTAGTGTGACATAACATACGAAACACGCTTTTATCAATATATATCTACCTATTCCTCAAAACTGTTTGAAACATATAAAAATTCACTTAGTAACCTATCACAAAAATCTCGAAGCACAACATCAGAGCAAGCTTTATCGAAATATACTAAAAATACGAATGGATTCCAGCAGCGCTTTCCTAATGAGGCACCATTAAAATACTTTACGTTTTCTGAACGCTACATTCACCTACATTCAAACTTGAGAAATGTATGAATACTAGCTTACTTTACTTAGAATAGAATAAGGTTTGTTAACTTTTGAATCTTTAGAATAAAATACAACCCCTTTCATAACAAATCTATCATGAAAGAAATATTTCGAAGGAAAAATACAACTTAAAAAATTCACTTGAGGTTTGAACTCGCATCTTATGGTCAGTAAACCAATGTCTTAACGAAATAGACTATGCAAGTTCCTGGCGTGGTTTGAGCTCACATCTTAGGGTCAGTGCCTCAATGTCTTAAAGAATTAGACTATGCAAGTTCCCTGCGAGTTCTATTTCGTTAAGACATTGGGGTACTGACCAAAAAGACGCTAGTGTGAATTTTTAGAATCGTATTTTTTTCCTTTATAACATTTTAAAATTACGAAGTAAATTATCTATCATATTTATGTTTCTATTGTAAATACATACATATAAAAGATAAAGATAGAAACAAATATTTTTTTAAGCATAAATACTTGCTTCCGGCGGGAATCGAACCCGCAACCTTCTGCATTGCATTCGCCCGACGCGCCACAGAGGTCGTCAAATCGTATTGTATTAAACTTAAGCAGAACTTAAACAGAATTAGGTAGGTAACTATTACATTCATATTATACCATTTGCCCTGATTCCCTTTTGACTCGACTTGGGTCAGTGGTATTTGCTTAGGGGAGAGTCGGTCGGCTTTGATCTTACGCCCCACAAATGTATCGCAGGGCAATGGATGCATTGCTATGGTTTCAAAGGGAAAGTCTACCTACTCTTTTCTCCATGCAAACCTAGTCAACTGTTTCCTTCTAAATTCTTCTAAATTTTATTTCTATTTATTTCTAAATTTCTTCTAAATTTTATTTCTATTCTAATAATTAACCAGATATAGGTTTTATGGTATATAAACATATTTACTCTGATGTCCTTTATCCAGGGAGGAAACAGTCGACTACGTTTTTATGGAGAAAGAGATGAAGACTTTAAAAGCTGTAAGCTTTTAAGTTCTATGTTGTAACTGACTTCAAAATGGAAGAAACTTCTCTTGTTTCTTATACGGTAACATGGATATCTCCACCGCTTGAGATTCGATTTCGATAAAATGAAGTCGGTTTTCTTTTTAATGTTTAATTTTCTCCTAGATTCCAATAAACAAGCTCAAGTTCAAGTTTATTTATTGGTAAATATAATAGATTTACAAGTCGTCATAATCATCATAAGAAACCATAATATGTAGCTTATATACTAAATTTAGATTTCTTATTTGCATTATCAATAGGTGCAAAAATTAAATGTTAAAATGGAAACCAATGGACATGACTGACCGATCGTTAAACTGACGGTTGTCAGAGAACAAAAACCCGCGGGAGTTTTCGTGGTTTCTTCTAGAACCCGTGATGTATGCCAAAATTTTTAACGTCCGCAACAATACTCAGACGTAATATTGTCAGAGCTGCAGCGGTTTTATCAATTTATTCCACGTAAAAGAATAAGTTTGAGACATTATCTGTAGGTACGTAGTTCTAGTGCGTAATATCTGTCTATTCTTTTATAAGTTATTTCTTAGAGCTGTATGTATCTCGGATAATAAATACATAAATATCTCAATGGATTTGAATCATCTATACCTACCTAAATCTAGGGAGCATACTCCTACCATGTCACAGCCCTACACCGGGATCACAAGCATATCACAAGAGAGCATTGTTCGTAATGAACTAACTTCACTTCACTGTCCTTCATTAATCATTCAAGAGCGAAGTGATGTCACTTCACTCGAGTGATGTTTATAGATCATTCACATGGTGCAAATTTCCAAGCCAATTCAGTAACCCAGTGAAAAGCATCGTCTGATTGGACTTTTTGACTGTAACCTGAAGAAATTTTGTTTTTTAATCTGTTTAAATATTAAAATTGCACCTGGGGTCCCATCATAGCCAAGGAAACGTTGCTGTTCAAGGCAAAACGTCTCGATGTATCTTTTGCCCGTTCCCAAAATCGAATTTGCAAAGTCTTCTAACTAAACCACTATCAACGTAAACACGAAAATATCGAGGACTATCGCTTAAGAGGATAGTCTCCGTTCTCTTTCTCCATACAAACGTATGGAGAAAGAGAACGGAGTTTTATTTTCTAATTAAATTATTTTAATTAGAAAATAAAAAAAAAGGTAGATGCATTGTCATGACAGATATAGGTTTTATGGCATAAACATATTTGCTCTAATGTCTTTATCCAGGGAGGAAAATTTAAACTACGTTTGTATGGAGAAAGAGAATGGAGACTATCCTCTTAACAAAATTTAGACTTATCGTCCGTTATTCTCAATAACATAAGGTTACTAAGGGGAAATACCGCTTTGGGATAAGGGATATGTAAAACAATGTAAACCATCTTGTTACGATTTAGGAGGATATTTCTCCTATCATGATATGCGATTTTGTCAATATAACAAATATTATTGTAATTCCAGTGAATTAATGTTTGCCGCACTTTCTCCAAAATCGCACTTCCCCTTATTGACCTTACTTTGTGGAAAAAAATGATTTTCACTGCCACGCCGCCCCAGGGCGTTATGATGCACAGTTTAGGAAACCCTGAGATAGAGAACATTTTTCTAATTCTCAAATCGTATCAAAACATCGCTTAAAAAACAGGTTTAAAACCGATTATTTCAGTTAAATCAATATAATAAATAACCTGGTATATCATTTCGAAAGATAAACCTCCATCCACCCACAGTGAAGTATCTCCAGAGAGATTGCAATTAAGCGATTAATTAGGCCCGATTCACACGACCCGCTGTCAGATATGGTATGAGTACTAGACGTTCAAAATGACGCGCATCGTTACGTACTCAGTGTATAGAGGTAAAATGTCCCTTTTGATTAATAGAGTGAGATCCGAGAAGTGGCAGACATCACGTATTTTCTGACGAACGAAATGTGGTCGATTGAGTAGTGTTAGTATGTACTAAAAACGCATGCCTACTTGCTAGCCTGCTGCGACGGGCAATTCTGAGATATCAGGTCATCAAGATACATAAAAAAATTACTTACCTCACGTTAATTCTCCGAGCTGACAGACCGATCCAAGTGGCCAATTACCCCCTAAACTCAATTTTAATGCCTCTTTGGTTAGGAGCCCGAGGGCATTAGGGGGTTTAGGGGATTACTTGGATCGGTCGGTCTCCGTGTAAAAGGTTTTAAAATAGTTGTCTGGTGGGCATATATAAAAATAGAGCATCAGAATTTACGTGAAGTCGAATAATTATTTTGGGAGCTTTAAAGCGATTGCAAAGCAATATGGCCGACGGAAAGTGTATGGGAGTATCGGCGACTTATTTTTAAGTATATTACCTAAGAAATACGTGAAAATCAGCTCGGAAAATTAACGTGAGGTAAGTAATTTTTTTTATGTATCTTGATGACCTGATATCTCAGAATTGGCCGTCGCAGCAGGCTACCAAGTAGGCATGCGTTCTTAGTACATACTAACACTACTAAATCGACCACATTTCGTTCGTCAGAAAATATATGATGTCTGCCACTTCTGGGATCTTGGTCTATAATGACAGTTGACAATAAATAGAAAAATCACGGCATGCAAACACAAAGACAAAACATGGCACTTGTCCTTTCATTTTCTCACGTGTTTTTACCCGACTGCGCGACGCAAAGAAGGGTTATGTGTTTATCAGTCTATGTATGTTTGTTTGTTTGTTTCTAGGTTTGTTCCTTTGTGGCGCTCCAGAGGCCAAACGGCTGGACCGATTTTGATGATTCGCACGTCAATCGATTCGTCTTAATCCTGGGAGTGTCACTGAAGACATGACATTTATCAAAATTCAAAATGGCGTCCACCAGCCGCCATATTGTAAAAAAGAAAAAAAGAAAAATTGTCTGACTATGTCGAGTGGGGTATCGTCGAATAGGTATTTGAAAATCATTCTTAGGTTTCTTTGATCATTTTTCATTTAGTTCAACTACTTGGGATCTACAACGACTTAAAGTTGGTTAAGAAAACAAAAGTTTACTGACTATATCAAGTGGGGTATCGTTGAATAGGTATTCAAAAATCATTGTTAGGTTTCTCTAACCATTTTTTATTAAATGTAACCATTTGGGATCTACAGCGGTTTAAAGTTGGTTAGAAATCGTCCATACCTACCTTAGATTACCGCAGCTTACTGAATAATCCTCAACTTGTTATTAAGTTGAATCAATGAAATGATGCGATTGCGATTAAAATACAATAAAATTTATTTAATAATACGTCTTGCACCTAATGCTGGCTAAAAAGCGCAAAATAAAAATTTAAAAAACCCGCCTGCTTAAAAAAACTTTAAATAAAAACATATACAAAAAAAAACTGAAAAGAAAAAAAAAACTTTTAATAAAAACATATATGTATCTACATAATAAAAACTGAAAAGAAAATAAAACAAGTTCAGTAGTCACAGAACATAGCGACTTTAACAGTCGGGACCCATTGACTACCTAAAATCTAGCTCATAATATACCTTTTCAGTAATGGGTCCCGACTGTTAAAGTCGCTATGTTCTGTGACTACTGGACTTGTTTTATTTTCTTTTCAGTTTTTATTATGTAGATACATATATGTTTTTATTTAAAGTTTTTTTTTCTTTTCAGTTTTTATTTTGAATATGTTTTTATTTAAAGTTTTTTTATATCTTTCACAATAAAACTTAAGTTATCGGAGGTAAGTCACACCATCTTTTTTTTGCTTTGTTAAGAAACTTTTTCAGCACCTTCTTACAGATACACATTTTGGCATATTTCTAGAAGCTTATTTAGTGATCGACGCATGACGCGTCGTTGCCATGAACATTCATTGTCAAATGTCATGAATGCCTTTAGTTTAGTATTTAACGTTATTTCAACTAGGATAATTTGTAATAACGCTTTGATTTATTCTGAGCTTTAAATTATATAATGTAATTAAAGTTTTATTTTCATCACCCTAATATATCAGCTACCTAGATATCTAGCAATCTCGCTGTTCCTTAGCATAGTAATTAAAATTTTGAATAGGTATCGTAACGAAACAAAAAAAAATATCACCTAGTAAAATTGCAATCTATAACACTATAAACTATTTTATCTCTATGGCTCAGCACCAAATTAATGGAGGGCCTATTACCGAGATTTGTAATAACGAGTTCTTGATCCCGTATAATATCTCTTATTTCGTGATATTCAAGCTGGGTATAGATCAAACGAGCGAGAGCAAGCGAAGGCGAACGAATAAATTGTCGATCGGTGACACACGCTCGAACGCTTTGCAATTGCGATTGTGGCGAAGACTATCGAACTACCTTCCTTTCCAGTTGACGTTTCAAATTACATCAGTAATTACTACCTACAAGGTAATATTTCTTATGTTTTTATTGCTCCAGGCATTTTACTAGAAATATTTTACTTTACGAGTGCGCCACAGGGGATTCCGCAGTGGAGTGGTAGCGCACTCGCCCGGCAAACGAGGGGCACAGGTTTGAATCCTGTCATGGAACATTTTTTGATGATGCATTTCTCCTTGCAAAATCTTTCTACCTACAAAGTTCGAATAACGTGTCCGATTGGATTATTATAATTGCATTAACTAGGTGGCTAATCTAATACGCAGCCGTAGGTCGCTAACAAGCTATTAAACCCGATTAGTGGCACAGGTATGTGCCTATATCTACTTACATAAACACTCAGGTATACTACCTGCCTTCATTACCTTAGGTAAATAATTTGATTGTATGTAATTATGTATATACTGCTAGGAATTGATTTTTACCCGGCTGCAAGGAAAGGGGTTTTTCGCGCCTATCATTGTAGATTTAAGTACCTACCACTTTTTGTTTTAGTCTGTCAACTTTGAAAACTCATAACACAGAAAAAGACAAAACATGTCTACTAATCCGACCTCACTCCACGTTTATTAATAAGGGTGTATGTTTTACAGATGCATCTTTCAATATTAATGTATTTATATTATTTATTTTCAGTAAAAAGAGCATACTTTACTGTCCACGTTACTACGAGAATTAATATTATGATAATGACCTTCTCATAGGTTTCGATGACGACGACCCTGATTGCCTATATCATCCTATGATGCATAGTCAATCACAGTCCTCGCCACCTGAGGCGATCCGATTTCCAATAAAATCAAATTGTACCACTATTTCAAATTATTAATTGTACAAGATTTTTGTATGAAACGAACACAGAAAATTTAGTTCTTGACCCAGATATTATTACGAATATAAACTGGCGGAACAGCAAAAGTTGGTATTTACATAAATATGGTAATAATACCCAGGTGTAGATAGGTATCTACATCTGTAGTGTGTAAACGAAAACACGATGTGGACATTTCTGTTTTGGTAGCTTCAACCACACTGTTGAATAAATTAATCCAGTCAAAGTTAATAGCTTTTTGGCAACCAATTTTTTACAGGTAAAACGTAAAATATTTTTTGGTAGAGAACGGTCTTTCCTACTAAATAAAAAAGGCATATTATACCTATGTAATAATTAGCGACACTCCTGGCTTGCGTCAGTAGTCGAGAGCTTGTAACCCAACATAGAAAGAGATTTGTAATGGCTCATAATTTAATAATTATAATTTATTATTATGATGATAATATACTCCAGGCCGCTTTCGGCCACTGCTTTACTGCTTGATGGTGTGATCTCACATTACTTATAATTCGTTTTTATTTTTTTTAATTTTAGACTATGATCTGACGTTTTGGTTCTTTGTATTTGTAATTTTTTCTTTAGAAAGATGTGTCAAATCATAGTCTACAATTAAAAAACAAAGTATAAGTTACCGATTTTAGCAATCAATGTTTGAAATCAGCGAGAACACATAATTTTATATTTCCCCGGGTTTTATTCTTCTTAATTCCCTGCCTTCGACGTTTCAACCATGTTACAATGGTCTTGGTCGTGAAGAAAAATATAAAATTATGAATTCCAATGGTCTTGGTTTAAAAAGTTTATTAGTGAGAAGTTGAGAACACAGTATCCTATTATTATTAATAATTTTGCTACGGATATTCCCTTTTCGCGTCTAGATTTCCCCTTCATTGATTTTCCTGGAATTGCGCCTCCGCACAGCCTTTGGCCCAGAGATTAATGTTCCATTAACCCAGATACAGGAGCGTGTACTTCGACCTGTGGCCGCTATACCTGGATTTATCCTGGTGAACTGGGAGCGTAGGTAGGTTATAAATGCCAGTGAATGTATATGTGTTATGTAACAGGTTTCTTCCGACTTTCTGCCCTTATCCAAATAAATATTTGAGGTCGGCACACTATGTAAATCTTCATTGCCCGTATCGTTAATAGATAAGGCAAATACTTTTACGGTCTGCCGCCTGCCTGACACCAACCCCCCCTTGGGACCAAGTATAGTTTATCCACCACCGCGCGGGTAGAACTCCAGGTTCAAAATTTTACCCCAGAACCCTAGGCCAATCTGGCCTAGGGTTCTGGGGTACCGCGTCGCGGTATTCAAGATCCGGTGCAACCAGGTCAATGAGCTTCTCCTGGGTAATTTTATGGGCACAATCCTGTTTCCATATTTAGCTACAAGCTTATTATTATATTTTATTTTTAAGTGCTTAAGCCTGCACTGGGCTTTCTTAGAAATATTTTAAAGGAACAATACTTCAGGAAAACCGACGCAGGTAGACTAATTGGTCAAGTCAGTGCTCCCGGATTGAGTAAAAATGCGTTGTTGGTTCGAATCCCGCTCTCTGTCGATCATGCGTTGTGTTTTTGCAGAAGTATTGTTCCTTTTTAGGGTTCCGTACCCAAAGGGTAAAAACGGGACCCTATTACTGAGACTTCGCTGTCTGTCTGTCTGTCTGTCTGTCTGTCCGTCCGTCCGTCCGTCTGTCACCAGGCTGTATCTCATGAACCGTAATAGCTAGACGGTTGAAATTTTCACAGAAGATGTATTTCGGTTGCCGCTACAACAACAAATACTAAAAAGGGGCTCCCATACAACAAACGTGTTTTAAAAACTACAAGGGAATCGAGTAGGTCGTGGAATTCAAAATGGCCGCCCTGTCTGTCAAATATACCAGTCTGCCTTCACTTACCAAAGAGTTTCTTATAAGTTTCAGATTTTCTTTGTGCCAAAGTTTTTTTTTTCTTTTTTTTTTGAGTAGTGTGGTCGTATGAAGGGAGTAAGGATCGAAGCTAAATATTTCACATTTTCCTATCAAATTTAAAAATTGGATGTAAATCATTTTAGGGTTCCGTACCCAAATGTCATAGTGGTACGGAACCCTTCGTGCGCGAGTGTCGCACTTGCCCGGTTTTTTAAATGTTTTTAGCTACAAGCTCTTGTACTCTATCTCCAAAAACTCGTTGACGTGATAAAACGCCTAACGGCTTAGAACATCATAAATCGATCTAGTCCAACCACTTCAATTTGTAAGCAATGGCCGAACATTGCTTTTGTGCCGAGGGAGGCTCCTTGCTAACGAGAATAAAAGCCTGGACGGAGAATGAAGGCGGGTCAGTTGGTACGGCGAGTCAGAGAAGAATAGATCGGTACTTGTTCTTTAAAGTTCAAATAACACTTTCGTAAAAAGGCTTTTTTTCATACAAGTAGGGTCGTGTCTCAAAATGTCCCAACGGTATTTTCAATACAAATTTACCTTGGACTAAGCTCACATTATACTTAGATAAATACAGGATGTTGGAGTTCATGGGACAGCTGCTTATGTTGCTTAATTATTTTAATTGTTTTATTAATTCGAACTTTTTTTTTTTTTTTCCAAAATCTTGAGGTTAGGTATCTGTTAGCTATCTGTTTTTGAAAATAAAGGCAATTAATGTAGTGTAAAAAAAAAACTTTAGTAGTCTAAAGCAAAATAAGAGACAATTTAAGGTCAATGACCTCGAAGTCTCTAGAACAGCTGATTTTCAAGTAAACTATAAATTCGAATTCTTTCGAAAACTACTCCGAACTTCGAAAAGTCGTAGTACCAAAACTTTGTTCGCCTAGACGTGTAGAACAACGTATATAAGCAGCTGCTCTATAAAGTACAACGCTCTGTATACTGTATGTAGGTATAGTGATAATCCTGCACGTTCGTATGCTGGGGCAAGGCATGTATCCACCAAACTGATATTTCAGTTTTCTATTCCAAGCCGTTCGAGCTCTAGGCCATTTTTGTGAAATTTAGAAATTTTCTACGTTTTTCCACATTTATGTATCACGTCCACAGTTTTAAGTCATAGCACAATTCTTTTTCTTTAAATATATATATGGAGTTTCTAAATTCCATTTCAATTGATTCGATGGCTGGAATGGAATTGCAGAACATCTTGTTATACATAGATAAATAGATAGATATCGCTCGGCTAGTGAAGGGGAGGTTTTGGGTTCGAATCCCTTTAAATTTAAAACAATTTTTTTATTTGAAATTAAAGACATTTTTCGGTTTGAATCGCGTGGTGTTTACTACTTTTAGCATTGTTACAACGCTCAACGTTTCGAGACCTTTCCAGGTCTCTTCTTCAGGATAGACTAAGATATGATTTGTCATTCTATTGTATTAAAAAGTTAGTTAGTAAGTTAGTTAAAGTCTTTAATTTCAATACAACATCGCGAAAACAGAAGAAGAATCTATATTTTTTATTTTTTAAACGAAATAGGTTATACAAAATATTTCCTTATAAATAAGGTAGTATATGCTAACATTTTATTCATTGCATTAGTTCAACATATAGTTAAAAATCATTGTCAAATATGCTTACTACCACTGAAACTATTATTGAGAATTTACATTTGATAGTTAAGGAACATATTCTGATAAGTTACTCTTACGTAAGAGAATAATGGCTGTATCTAACACACTGAGATATGACAGCCTCTTACAATTATGTCGCGCGAGTTCAATTTAGATAAAGACTAGTACCTAAGTAGGTATGTTTAATGATACCTACATCATGGATCCGACAGCCACTTCCGAGATGAGAAGTTATAAGCGTATATAGAGGCACTTTTTGTCAAGTGTAGGTAATTAGCAGTGTCTTGCAGTTTGAAACAGAAAATACACGATGAGATTTACAATTCAATTCAATCATTTATTCATAATATTGGTTTAGTGTACCGGTAGTCGTAGGTCAACGATAAAATTAAGTTCCTCTATATTGACCAGTTCGGCATATGAGATTATAAAAGTTCCGAAAATAAAATACAATACAATACAATACAATATTTATTTATTATTATGAAACTTATTAAACATTTCCCAAATTACATTATAAATCAGTTCCACACTAAGCACAGCTAAAAATAGGCTACCAATTCAATTAAATCCGTAATAAAATTCATTAAAACATTCACAACATTAACCACAAATAAAATAAGATGTCAACAACCAAAAATACAATACAATACATTTTGTTCTTAACAGCCACTGACACTTTACCTAAAACAGACCACACCTACATACAGCGCATATTATTATGCACGATTTTTTTAAAGTGTAGTGTAGTAGTGTAGATATATACCTATGTATATAGCTGGAGTAGCTAGCTATTTTTTATATGTAGCCCCAGCGTAGAATAGGGTTACCCCATCTCTCTCCGTGGGTGTCGTAAAAGGGGTCTAAGGGATCTGAGGGAGATTAGCAAACCTTAAGCTCGGTGGCAAATAAACTGCTTGATCCCTAAGAGGGTTGGTGTCAGGCAGGCAGCCGGCCGTAAAAAGATTGCCAAATCTTATTGCAGAAGGTATGATGCAGTCAATGATGACTTACCGACTGTGTCGACCCCAAATAAAAAAAACATTTGGGGTTTAGAGGACCCCGGGCTCCCGAGAGGGATGCTACCGGGAAAATCACTCGGATGAGAAGGAAAAGCTAGCTATTTTTCATCCTAATATTCCCACGGAATCGATACCTATGCGGGTGAAACTGGCGCCGCTTGTTTAATATAGGTAAAATGAATATAAAAAATACATTATGATTCGGTTCTACGAGCAGGAAGCGGGATAATTTGACATATTTTTTTCTTTTCATATTTCCCGTGATCTGATTTGAAAATCGTAAAGGGATTTGATATGGGTGTAACGCGATCGACAAATCGTATTGTGTAATCTGTTGCCGACTGAAGTAATGGTAGAAAAATTAAAAGAAATAGAAGAGAATACAAAGAGAATAGAAGATAATTTGATCTCTATTTCACAGCCGATCTAAAATGTATTTTTGTGCTGTATTTAATGCAAGCAGCTGAGTTGATAGGTACTCGTTTTTTCATTGAAAACCTTTCTACTGACTGGGGAGCTACTGGATTGTCAGATTGATAGATCCACTAAGTTAAAATGCAAAACCATTGACTTAGTGGACCGAGTAGGACCGCGTGTAAATGATCCATTATGAAAAGATTTCGAGACCCAAATAATAAAAAAAAAAAAAATGTATTTGAACAAGCACATGGTATAACAATGAATGATACAATGGTTAGGTACAAAGTATAAAATAAATAAAAAGTACAAAATTAATTAATTTTACATATACGTACCACTACTTTTGTACGTAAGCTGTCGTGTGATTCCAAAAAGAATCAGCCTTAGCAATTTAGACTAAATAAATGTACGTTGTACTGTTTTACGATTACGACGTGTTCGATTTTACAGTTTAAAAGGTTGAAAAAAAGTGGTTTATAATCACAATATGACTAACTGACTTGACTTTAAAAATCTAAAGTTATTCACGCTCCTTCATTGAACCATTTGCACCTCGAACTTGCGTGTGTTAAAGCGAGCTTTTTCACGAAAGTTCTTATTTTTAGCATTTCTAGTCCAGTTAGGTGATATGACCTTTCAAGGGGCAGGTCAACGTACCTACAAACATCTGATATTGTAATTCTAGTACGTAGGTAATTGAAAGAAAAACTGTCGAAACTGCATAACAGAGAGTTGATTCTAAAATTATTTATTTCGACAAGCTACCTAACATTTCCTTTACATTTTCTACTCAAATTCAACTTCATAGAGATAGTTTCAGGCAGCCGCTACAATCTAAACATTAATTGCCTTTATTTTAAAAAACAGCGTTATTTTTTTTAAGAACAACTTTTTAATTTTCGTAAAAAAAAGTTCGAATTTCCAAAAGTCGTAGAACAAAAGTTGTTTGCCTAGACGTCTAGAACAACCCACTATTGGCTTACTACCCCTTTCTCGGAACACCCTGTAAACTGGACTATGGGCAATGAACTGAAATATATAAGTAGGTACGCTGGAATTGCTATAACCATACAAAATGAAATTAGATCTTTGTGCCGATTTGATCTGCGCCATGTTGCGCTGTTGTCGCGCGTTTTCTATTAAAAGTAATGGTGACCGTCCATTTAACTAATAGTTCCGGGGACGGTCACCATCACAGATCAAATCGGCATAAAATTCAGTGCGCTATGTCCTGTTCAGTGACTTTTACTATGTGTGACTATAGGCAAATCTGTTATCATTAACATTCGTCATCGTGCGACGTCATTGTATGTCATCGCATCGTATCGATCGCATCGTATCTGCATAGCAAAGCCTTGACACGACGACTTCGTGTCAATAACATCTAACATCAGTTAACGTACGGTTAGCAAAAAAGTTACCTGATTAATTATTGATTACTCTAACTTACCTACGATCACGAAATAACCTACTGTTAGTTCAGTAAGTATGGTACAGGTTAGAAGCCGTAGATACCTACACCTGTCCTTTAGCTGCCAGTGCCACACGCCGATCGAAAAAAAGGAGTCCAAACATACTACAACACACATCTAAAGAAAACTTGAATACAAGGCTGCTTCTATGGGTATTCCAGCCAACAACGCCGTAGCTAGGAATATACTGACGTTATACGCATGAAAAATAAAATACTTCGCCACTTTTGCCATTCCAATGTCAACAAATGACGTCATCATCGAAATGTTAGTAAATTCTGTAACATTTCGATGATTACGTCATCTGTTGACACCGGAATGGCATAACTGGCTTAGTATTTTATTGAATCATAGTAGGCCGGTAACGACGACAGAAGCTTTCCACGAAGCAAGTAAATTCTTTGAAACACAAAATAAACCTATAAAAAGTTATACCAACTAAAATGTGACAAGCACTTTGTTATTGACTTTCCTAAATGAATACAGTTATCGAGTCAACTGAAAGTCCCGGCTCATGGGTTCAGCACCATTTTATGCCATTCAACTTCTAACTTAACGACGCTGAGGATAGGGTCCAAATTTGCATAAGCAAGAGCTAATAGATCGCTAGTAGGTAAGTGAATGAGCCAGCTTAACAAACTGCTGTGTAAACTGAACGATTTTTCTTAGTCATTGCGTTTTTTGTGAACTAAAGAATGGCATCGCACAGCTTTTGTTATTTTATTTATGGAGGGAACGGTAAGTTACCGGAGTTATGTAATCTAGTACATACTAGACAGTAGACGGAAGGATTTGGTATCATCATCGAACCGTGGAAGGGTTATAAACTTTTTAAATTCACAGTATTAGGTACGACACGTAGAGGTAAGAAAAAAAAATAACCGGTAAAATGCAAAATAAGTGTTAATTCGGCTTCGCACAAACGGGCCACCGACCACAGCCACTGGTGGTCAGTGACAGCGACTTAAGAACGCGGCGATTGTTACCATTTCCATACAAACCTAATACCAAAATAAATTATGCAAAATTTAGTTTTCTACCTTAATATCGATATTATCCGGATTAAGATTTTACTTTTATAGGGGACCCTATTTTCATAATTTATTTTGGTATTAGGTTTGTATGGAAATGGTAACAGTCGCCGCGTTCTTAAGTCGTAAATGTAATAAAACGGAGAAACATTTTTTTTCATGTTTACAGCGTAAATTACTTTTTATTGGGAATAATATAAAACAAATGAGATGTAAATGAGATGTAAACTATTAATGTACGCTGGAAAAATGAAAAATATGTTTCTCCGTTTTATTTCATTTCGAATGAATATTTTGGAAAACCTTGTGGTGGGGACCCTATAAAAGTAAAATCTTAATCCGAATAATATCGATTAGGATAATATCGATATTTAGGTAGAAAACTAAATTTTTCATAATTTATTTTGGTATTAAGTTTGTATGGAAATGGTAACAGTCGCCACGTTCTTAAATACACTTTTTCACTGCTGTAGCGAGTGGCCGCCAGCGACCACACGTGTGAAAATATGAAAAAGTATGTTAAGTCGCTGTCCCTGGCCACCAGTGGATATGGCCACTGCATTGGCCAGTTTGCGCCAAGTCTTAAGGTTAAGTTTTTACGATATATCTATCTACCTACATAATTATGTAGGTACCTTTGTATATTGTTACATTTGTATTGAACGAGTTAGGTCTAATTAAACATAATATTTTTCGTAGCATCGGGCTGATATTTTTACCGTTTGACCGAAAAACTATCGAACCGATTGCGATAAAACTTGGAAAATACCTAGAAACCTAGAATAACACATACGCTATTTTTATAGCGACTTACGCGAGTGAAACCCTAGGGCACAGCTAGTAGATAATATTTTGAAACATCGTTTGCTTCCTATTTGTAAACAGAACTGAAACTACAATAAGTCTGAGAAGAGAACTGTTCAGTCAGTGTTCGGATAAGCTTAGCTAGGAGTGGTTTGGGAACTATGGGTGACTGACTCAACTAACAAGCGAACTTCTTGGAACGTTTATTTATTTCAATTAAACTTTATACTTGTTTACGTTTTACTAATCTTGTTTTGCTTGCGTTTGGTTTTAGCTCTTAGGGGTTCAACACTTAGTAGAAAGTGCTTAGAGAGGAGCACTACAATGGCTACTCCGCCGGTCCATAAGTGAAATGGTGTGCAGAAACTGATACTATAAAAAATTACTCCTCGCCGCAACTGTCCCGATCATTAAAGAAAACATCGCGAGGAAACCCGCGTCTTAAAATCACATACATGACCCTAAGTTGCCGATACGTTGACCGGTGCAAAAACTAAAGGATTCGGATCGAATCTTGAGCCACTTCAATCTTCCTTCTTCTTCGAGAGGGTTTCCTCACGATGTTGTCCTTACATTTGAGTGCACATACATTTTAGGCTTTAGTGCGCGGTCGGCCAGGATTCGACCTTCGGAATGAAAGTCGCGGTCTACCACTAGACCAAAACTGCTCTGTCTTATTATCAAAGAACATACAGGGCACGTTTTCTCTTATATTTTGGCAGTAGGTAATTAAAATTCACTCGCTAATTGCCCTCGTTTCGGATCATGGAATATTCATAACGAACGTCGCTCTGTTCTCAGCCGTCTAAACTACAATATGCAGTTGCTAACATAGGTTGGGGAGTAGGCACTGTAAGTTTCTATACCTCATTAACCGTGGCCCGCAGTTTTACCCACGTAAGTCCCAATCCAGTGGGAATATTGGGATAAAATTTATACCTACTGTATCTAACGAGTAGCATCTGAGATGGATAGGTCAGAGCAGCTGGACGTCAAAAGCCACCTCCTAAACCCCTCCAAAGCTCAATGCCCCAAACTAAGCACTAGGTTTTGACTATAAGACATCGGATATACACCAAATTATAATATTTTTTTACAAAAAATCTCGTCTGTGTGTTTTAAACCCAAATATTAAGCGTATAATTGCACCCGGCGGGAATCAAACCCGCAACCTTCTGCATTGCAACCGAGTTTTCGCCCGACGCGCCATAGAGACCTTCCCTTCTCTAGCAGGGCGCGCTAACCAACTGCCCTCAAAAGAAAGGGTTGAATATAAAGAACGCATATCCTTAATAGGGTTCCGTAGTCAAATGGCAAAAAACGGAACCCTTATGGTTCGTCATGTCTGTATGTCTGTCCGTCCGTATGTCACAGCCACTTATACCTCGTGGTCGTGGTAATAAGCCTCATTTTACGAACAAATCGCCTAAAATAAATGCTTCTTCGATGCTGTTTCTATCCGTACTTCACTCGAGCTATCAAGAGATGTTCAAGTCAGTTAAAAATGCATTTTAGCCTCGTTTTGTTATCGAAACGTTCAATCAGCAACATTATACTATCGCAGATTTTATAACATGTTCGTATAAGACTAGACTTTCCATTTTAGTTGAGGTTTGTACAGTCAGCATCAAAAGTCGATGACCACATTTAAAGTTTCAAAACCGCTATACATTATAATATACCAAAATTGATTAACATAACAAGCGCCATAATAGAATAAACATTTCTTAAGTTCAAAACTTTCTGAACACTACAAAGTCAAAAATCTCTGAACATCTCAATGTCAAAAATTACTAATCATTATAATTTGCAAAAGTATCTTAACATCAAGCTTTACAAAACTGACTGATCAAATAGCAAATCTTTGTTCCGGCCGGATATCTAGTGTAATAATCATCATAATGTTCAAAAATAACTTAACATAATAAATGAACAAAAGTAACTGAACATTAATTTATTTCGGTTACAACTATTTTCAAATTCATCTAAATACCATAATTATGTAAATTATTATTGTAAGTAAATCTTAAATAAACAAACAAAAATTGACTGTGGATTAAACTAATATTGTGCAGGTATAAAAAAAATATTGTGGGTATTTGGAAAAAGATTTACCCACGAATGTTAAAAGAATATTTCCACTAAATTGTCAGTTATGTATATCGGATATCCATTGCGGTTGCGGGTTATTTAATCATCTATTTATTTTATCATATATTTGGCACATTGCTTTCCAAATACCCACATGATTTTAAACTGACATTTTAAAACACGATTTTTTTATTTTATCCACAGCAAAAATAACTTTGTATATTTCAGATTTACGTAATTTGGTATTTAGATAAATCGGAAAATAGTCACTAGCTGATTTTTCAATACCCAGTTCAGCTACATTCAAACGTTTACATCAGGGGTTCCCTAAGTGGGGGGCGCGCCTCCCAGGGGGGGCGCAAGGACCTTTACAGGGGGGCACGGGCCACCTACGATCGCTGAGAAAATGCATTTCAGACTGTTTAATACGACCAATTAAATTATTTAAAATTAACGCCTATGTCAAGAACATAATATTGATTCTTTAGTGGGCGAATTTCTGAACAATAAGAACCATAACAGCCTTTAGACTGGCCCCGCGCCAACCTCACGGGAGCTATTAAACGTATTTGGTACTACTTATCAAATACCTTTTGTAAAACTTTAATGAGCAATAAAATTTATTTTGTAATCGAATCCTTTTTAGGGTTCCGTACCCAAAAGGTGAAAACGGGATCCTATTACTGATATTTATTCCGACCTGATAATCTGGACTGGAGGAATGGGGGGCGCGGATTTTTTTTTATGACTGAAAGGGGGCGCGTCTCAAATAAGTTAGGAAACCCCTGGTTTACATACTAGGTAGCCGAAATAAATTAATGTTCAGTTACTTGTGTTCATTTATTATGTTAAGTTATTTTTGAACATTATAATGATTATTACACTAGATATCCGACCGGAACAAAGATTTGCTATTGATCAGTCAGTTTTGTAAAGCTTGATGTTGAGATACTTTTGCAAATTATAATGATAAGTAATTTTTGACATTGAGATGTTCAGAGATTTTTGACTTTGTAGTGTTCAGAAAGTTTTGAACTTAAGAAATGTTTATTCTATTATGGCGCTTGTTATGTTAATCAATTTTGGTATATTATAATGTATAGCGGTTTTGAAACTTTAAATGTGGTCATCGACTTTTGATGCTGACTGTACCTTGGTTAGATGAAAACACCTTCCCTATAAAACTGGTTAAGATCTTTTTTACGCGACTGCCGAAGGAGGCTCATTTATATACCTACCAGTATAGATATATAACAATATGTAAATATATAATAATACTAGCTGACCCGGCAAACGTTGTTTTGCCTTATAAATTATAGATAGTAGCCAATTCTCAGACCTACTGAATACGCATATAAAATTTGGTAAAAATCGGTAAAGCCGTTTCGGAGGAGTAAGGTAACTAACATTGTGACATGGAAATTTTATATATTAGAAGATTAGAGAAGAGATAGCGTATAGGCCAGTCTTTGACTTCTATTACACTTAAGATAAATGTAGATGTTCCTATTTATTTTATTATAGGGGTATTTTCAATGTGTCATATGTATGTATTTACAAAAAAAAAGTATAATATGTAGTAGGTATATTCGTTCTCTAGCACCCATAGTACAAGCCTAGTGCTTAGTTTGGGGCTAGATTGAGCTGTGTGTAACATCGTCCAATATTTATTATTAATTATTATTACCTAGACCTCCCTACCATAGTACCATACCAAAATAAGAAACTATAACCAACTATTCGTCTCAACATTGTCGTAGCATATAATCGATTTTGCAAGAAATTACTAACACTAATACGTGGCATGTTTATTCGCGATTTGAAGACTCCTTTATTGTACTCGCCAGAGAATACAGCCTTAGGCAGCTAATTTCATTCATGGAATCTCATTATATTGTATTTTTAATAAGTATTAGAGACTAGTAATTTTGTATAATATACTGCATGGGTAATGCACTCGTGTGCAGTGTATTTCAAGTCGTTACCTTCCTGTTAACTTGGAATAAACGCCACATTCCAAACTTATAATAGAGTTAGAACTATTGAGAAAAGTATGAGCATGAATAAACGAATAAACTTCTATTCAAGCTTCAACAACTCTAGAAATTTTATCACATTATAAATCACGGGTTCCCGTGTGGCGCAGTGGTTAGCGCACTCGCCCGGCAAACGAGGGGCACAGGTTCGAATCCAGTCGCACGGGAGAATTTTAGATGATGCATTTTAATCATTCAGAGTATGTTTGTTTAAATTTTAGAGAAAACGAATGAGTGCGCTTGGCTATTCTACCTAGTCCGGTGGGTGGGCTGTCACTTGGTAGGTTTTGGAAGAGGCTTGTACCCACAAGCCTCTTCCAAAACCTACCAAGTGACACCACCTCCCATTTGAACTACAACCAATTTCGTTATTTAGGTAGGTACATAATAAACAGTTATTACCTACATTTACTTTAACATAGTGACGAATCGTTGGAACAAAATATTGTTCTGGCTAATTGGTGGTATTACCAACGAGTAATTAAAGTAAACTATAAATAATTATTACGAGTACAACAGTAACTTTTTTTCTGTTGCCTATCAAACTAAGTTACCAAATACCTGCCAAGTTACCTATTTTCTTATCTTTGATAAATCTATTCTTCCTACAGCCTTTCGTTACAAAACCTGTTACTTATTTAAAATACCTATTCATGTATTCATTATTTAAATGCGCCTACCTTCATTGAGTTGTGGACTGACTGGACTGTGGCTTTTAGCATCCGCTCAAACCTCTGTGGTTTATTGATGTTAAATAATACCTTGTAATTTGTTTTTATTGTTTATTCTGGTAAATAAAGTTAAAAAAAAAAAAAAATTAAGTTGTTATATAGTTATAGTGAAATATTGTTATAGACCTGTTTGGACTAAAGTCTTATGGGAGTGTAATTATGAAATATTCGTTGTAGCTCATAGTACCTACCTATACAATTTGGTTCGGGGACGGTACTACCTAATATAAGCGGAAAGGTTGTTTTAGACCTTTATGCGAACTTTATGTTCTAGGATTTTTGGAAATTCAAACTTTATTATTTGAAAATCTTGAGGTGGTTATTAACAGAGTACCTCTTTTTTAAGTAAGTAAGGGTAATTTATATTTCATAGAAAAGTATAAGTATGCTCCAAGCAAAATATAAATACTAATTTTTGGGGTTGATGATGATTGATGACTCCTAACTCCAAAAACTAATTTATTTTGACAAATTGTTCAAGATTCCAAAATTTACTTTCGGTTATAATAATCGTCCTCAAAACACATTGTACATTTCTTTAAAACGCTCGTATTCGTCCAATAATGCCGCGGCCACACTGGATTCAACCTTGAATCTAAACTTGGAAAAAGCACAGTTGGTCTACTCTAAGCTCTTAACTCTATAATAAAACAACAATCATTCTCAATTAATAACAAAAGTACAAAAGACATACCCATGAAGTAGGCGGGTATCTTGGGAAGGGTGCGATCTGCCTTGTCGCCACATTGCTCGGTAGGTCGTGCTTGATTCCTCTTTTCAGACGTTGTTTTCTTCTCTCCCGCGATTTCGATCTTAGCATGAGAGCTGCCTGCATACTGGCCAGGTTTAAGGCCGGCTAAAAACTCCTAGACGATTCACCCGAGGCCCTAGCACTGGCCTCACACTTCCGTAATCGTGTCAATTTTCATACGTTTTTAAAACCGTTTTTGAAACGTTTTTTTTTATCTAACACGCTCTACACTAACTAGCGAAGAGAACTAACTAACTTTTAAAGATTTATTTACAATCAAACACCGATCAATCTTGTCTTTCCGATCACAGAATAGATTACTTTCAATTTAATCTCACTTGACTTTTTAGAATAGAATTGAGATAGGCACGAGAAAGGCGCGAAACTAAAGCTAATTTGTTTGCTTATTTTAAATTAAATCTAGTGGTCGTTATCTTAATTTACGATATGTTTTAGTGAAAGAGAAATACTTTATGGAAGCAAGCGCAATTTGGCGTATAACTTTGTAGTTAAGATTTCTTCACTGTTTTTGTACACTTAAGAGTCAGGTTTCATTCCGGACATCTAGTCGTAGTCTCTCGTACTTGGACACCTGCCACCGGACGGTTCTCGCTAGATGTCGCTGTTTCATGGCCGGCCCACTGTTGTCACTTCACACAATAACACTGCTCCAATACACATTATATTGCTTTGTCTCCTCCCGCAACGAACATTTTAAAAGCGTGATGATAACGTATGGAGAGCGAACGACGGAATCGAAATCGCTCAACAACAGCCGACCCATATTGCATTGTCTCATATTATTCACACAACATACATGCTTAAAAACTACCAATCCAATAAATACTTAAAATAGTCTACCTACTGCAACTACCACCTTATTATGACGGGATAAAGCTACACAACATTACAAATAAAATTAATTTTAATCTTAAATCGATGCCATGCTTAAACTAAGTACATAGACACACCGAGAGACAACATCACAGGCATGGTGTATACCTCGACGACATCGCATGGCGATTGCGGCTCGGAGAGGGGGCGGAGGAGGGCAGACGGCGGGGCGAGGCGCGCCTCCCAGTGCTGGCAGGAATAGGCGCGGACGCCGGTGGGCGCGGGATGCGGGGGGCTTTGCGGCCGCGAGCTCGACGGCGCGGGCTGCCGGCCGTGCTGGCGCGCCTTTAACAATTACATTATCGTTATTTACATACACATGTTTCTGAAAAATAGATGCCAAATCGTGGACCTTAACGTCTTTTCTCCTAGGGTGTGCGAGGTTAAGTGTAAGCCTATCTCGCATAAAAAATGTCAAATATTTCTTTATAATTATTTTATTTATTAACCTAAGTTCCACTTATATGGGTCAGGTTATCCTGTCGTCAAAAGATTGTAATAATAAAGTATTGTCAAAATGTTGGTTTGCTTTTTAATTTTGCCCCAGTTCCAAATCAGTTTTCACTGTCATTGACATGATTCAGTTTTTTAATGTTGCTGTCTTAATATAACGGCAGACAGTAGTGGCTATGTTGTTCTTCTACTTCTCTAATTGGGACAATATAAGTTTACAACAGAGACGCATGCACAATTAAAAAATAATGTAAACAAATGTATTACCTTACGGCCCGCGAGCGAGGCGCCGCCCGCCGCCGCGTACATGCACCGCCGCCGCGGACCGCTCACCCAGCGCGCTCCCTCGGCATCGCTCACCCACCGCGCGCGCCCGGTGTGCCCCGCACTTTACTAACCGCCACACCGCGAATCCACACCATCCGTGCCTCTATCACCAAATATAACATATTATAGAAATTACGCGAAATTCTCTTAACAATGAATTAAATATAATTTACATTAGGTACACTGTGCTAATAAATGTAATTACATTTTTGTTATTATTTCTTAAAATAAGTTTCAAAAATATCCACAAAGTACTTTAGACAAAACTACAAATAACCTTAAAAGTAATAAATGTTTACTCGAGCCTTTTTATTACACATACCTTCTTAGAATATAAATAACCATGAAATAGGTTATAAAAAAGACTCCTGCACACTATGGCGGAAATATAGCTGGCGATGCCGGTTTCCGGCAGGTTTACCGCGCAAACGATTCACCACAACCGTCCACAATCCACATTCCCGCACGTCAAAAGCAGGCAGTGTAGTGTGTAGAAGCCTTTTAAAATCTATAAAAGGTGGCGATTTGAGCATGTGCTCGCGAACAGATAATGCTTCGAGCATTGGACTTTATGTTCAAATAAATTAACTCAGAGCGAGCAAATGCTCAATTCACGTTGAGATGCTGCTCCGATTTTAGTAAGACTGTTTACAAATGTTTAATTAAAATAGACGAATCAAAATATCTGTGGAAATAACAATTTATTATTGGTCATTATCATCCGAACAATTTATTATTGGTAAATATTCATTAATTTTAAACAGAATAACGGTTTGTTCTGTGTGCAGATCAAAAGATATGATTAGAAAAGAAAAATAAAATAGAACTCATCCGCTTACCTATTTGCGCTAACTACGTAAATCTAGGGCATAGAAAGTGTTCAAAGTTTCTTAATGACATTTTTGCAAATTCAAATTTCAATAATAAGTTATTTTAATAAGATACCTATTCACATGATCGTGGAAGGAACTCCTGGTGTTATTGTGTTACAGTGATCATGTGATTTACATAGTCGCATATTTAGAACGATATTGGAGCCGGAGACATAATCTATACTATAATATAAAATTACTAACATAAGCAAAAGTTACTCTGTCGGTCTATTAAAAAAGTTTGTAAAAGAAAAAGACTACCACATCCATAAACACACAACCCGCCCAACGCCACCAGACCCGTCCAAAGTTGTGTATTTTTCTACGGCATCGTAGCTCCTGATCGGATGAAGTTATTTTGATAATTAGGTATAGGTATATTGTTTTGTTTGATTATAGATTACTAAGGACGACTGATTTCCAGCCATTTTACATTTGTAGCATTGTGCATTGTCTTAGTGGCCAGGCCTATTAGAATGGCTCGTAAATGGGCCCCATATAAATAAAATAAAATAAAATAAATAAATAAATTCTGTGAACAACACACAGCGCCATCTAGCCCCGTGGTAAGCGACTAAGCTTGTGTTACGGTGACTAGACAACGGATATAATACTTATATTTATTTTTCTTTTGTAAATACATACATATTATACATAGAAGGACACCCAGACCAGACACAAATATTTATTTTTAAGCATAAATACTTGCACCCGGCGGGAATCGAACCCGCAACCCACAACATATAAGTGACCCTTTACACGTCAACTTCATACATTACGCAGCAACACGTGTCCCTAAGGGCACGTCTACAAGATATGTGTACATCACAGCTCAATTGCAAGACATTAATTTAGATTGTCTCAGGCTCAGGTCACAAGCGCGATTCGATAGCTTATTCCATTAAACTTATAACGCGTCTTAATTTACTCTCAGTTTGTCTTAGCTGGGTTAGTTAGAGCCGTTTTAAGCGCTTTTCACACGTAACTATATTATGTACTAGCAGATTCCCGCGGTTTCACCCGCGTAAGTCACGATCCCGTGGGAATATCGGGATCAAAAGTAGCCTATGTTACTCAGGGTGAATGTGGCTTTCTAATGGTGAAAGAATTTTCGGTCGGTCCAGTAGTTTCAGAGATTACCCCCAATATACATACATACATACATGTTACCAACGTTACCTCTTTATAATATTAGTGTAGATGTATTCATACATAGCCTTATTAATAAACGTAGAGTAAGGTCGGAATAGTGAAAACATGTTTTGTTTTTCTCCTTGACAAGAACTTTCAAAGTTGACAGAAACAAAAACTGGTAAAATTACTCTGACCTTACTGCACGTTTATAAATAAGGCTAATAAAGTATAGCAAGGCATTTTACGGGATATTTTTCATACAAATATTTAAGTTAGTAACAGTAGTTAGTAAAATCAACCAATTGGTAATTACAAGATAACAAAACATTAATTTTGAATTCCAAATCATAGATGCCCTGCATTGAACTAAGATCAGTTCACCTACAATTTTTTTTTATAATAAACGTAAAATATTGACTAAATAATGCTATTTATTTAAAAAAATTAGAGGAAAGTTTGTGATTTTATTCTATCGAGATTTTTTTTATGTTATTGTGTTTTGACATCATAGTAAATATCCTTAACTTTATTAAGTTTTCAAACTGATGTTTCAAATATTTTTTATACTTAATCGACCGAGAAAAATCTGTCCTGGCCTACTGCAGATGCTTAAAACCATTATGGTGAAGAAATAGACCAAGAGCCACATTTACAAACGATGCATGCGTGGCCTTATGCTTTGTATTTCTCTTGTAAGTGATACTGAAATAATCTGTCAGAAAAGTCTGAATATTTTAAAAATAAAAGGGCTAATATTTATGACACAATTATTTTGCAATGCTTTTATGTGGATTAATTCACTCATTGTTTAAAGAACATAAAATTGTATTAACCTACCTTGGTAGGTAGCTGCCTAATAATTTATTATTTCAACTCAAACAAAGCAAAAACGAAACATTTATCATTAGACCCATTTGATAACAAAAGAAGGATTTTGTTTACAGTTATTGCAGGTTTAAAACAAAATTTAAAAAAAGTGAAATCATAATAAAAATTTGAAAAGAGAAGTGGCATGATATTATCAGATAATAAATAATAATAATAAATAAATACTGTGAACAACACACAGCGCCATCTAGCCCCGTGATAAGCTACTAAGCTTGTGTTACGGTGACTAGACAACGGATATAATACTTATATTTATTTTTTCTTTTGTAAATACATACATATTATACATAGAGGGACACCCAGACCAGACACAAATATTTATTTTTAAGCATAAATAACTATCAATCGAAAAGTAAATACCTACCTACTTACTTTTTATTTAATTATCAATTTAAAAGTAAACAGAGACCTTTGTCAATTACTGGTCACGCCAGTCCCATAGTTACAATCATATTAGTTATTTATTATACAACAACAAATATATTACCTGCTCCTTAACTAAATCCTCAAACCCATATTTACAAAACAGATACCATAAGTAACTAAACATTTTCATATTTACAAAATACTTAAACAACTTATAATAAAATTAAATTCCTGCTCTACTTTGCCATCATAAACCAGTAATTGACTTATAGGCCAAGCAGCAGGGAAATCACCTCTTACGTAGCCTAGCAAAAGGTGGTGTAACAAATTTTATGACTTTATGTTATTTAGCTAAGTTAGCTTGACATAAATTCAATTTCTTGACCTTGAGGCACGACGGGGTATGTCCGATATTTTGCTAATATTTCGTTTTTTGTACATAGTGCCTCGATAGTAAGTGATATGACAAAAGTGTCTAAAAACAGTATGTAGAAGTCAAAAACTCTTACATTCTGTCCATACATGTCAATTCTGTAATTCTTACAGGTAAAAAGTTACAATCAAAAAAAGAAAAAACAACATTATATAAAATCAGTATAGATTTCTACGACAATTATTTTTTAATCGTTACCATAATAAGCAACAACAAAACAAGATGGCGCTAGTAGTACGACACGGTGTCCTATATGGCGCATTTAACATTTTTCTTCTTTTGATTGTAACTTTTTACCTGTAAGACTTACAGAATTGACATGTATGGACAGAATGTAAAAGTTTTTGATTTCTACATACTGTTCTTAGACACTTTTGTCATACGACTTATTATCGAGACACTATGTGCAAAAAGCATATTAAACTCAAAATATCGGATATACCCCGTCGTGCCCCAAGGTCAAGAAATTGAATTTATATCAAGCTAACTTAGCCAAATAACATAAAATCATAAAATTTGTTACACCACCTTTTGTAATGTGATTTCCCTGCTGCTTGGCCTATTATGTAAATTAACAATTACCAAGCCTTTTTGCAAACTGTACTTGAACAACTAAAGACGACAGCCTACTAATAAAGTACTAAATAATTCAATAACTATCGCGGAATGACAGCGGAACTGAACCGTCGGCAATCGCATAACTTTGGTTCAGAAACTCTGTGAAAATTTCAAACCGTTCTAAATACAATTACAGATAATTAATTCAGGACGGTGCGTGTTTTAAGATTTTGGAACACGCAAGTAAGACTAATTTTCTTAATATAAGTACAGACAGGTAACAAAGGGAGCCTTTGAGTGTTTAAAATGGTTTTTTTTGTTTTAAAGCAGTATTTCAGAGTTTATGGAGTTACCTAAAGACTTACGATTTTAAACATCATTTCTTAGCATTCAAAAACTTTGGATATCTTCTATCGCGAGTATGATAAAATTCATATGTGTTTTTGTGTTTTTTTTTCTCTATTGGTATTTTGGTATACTGAGAGTACAATAAACTTAATTCAATAATGAAATAAGATTGAAATTAAGACAAGAAGGTTAAATTAAAAAGGTACCCTAAAGTCCGAAGACCTTACTTTTAAATCATAACATCATAGGTGGTTTTTAAGTCAGTTATAACTTATATGGTATATTAATATTTATATTAATTGTATGAAGTTAACAGACAAATTTAATGTTAAAAAATATACAACTTAAGCTGTGAATAAAAATAGCCATAAAATAACTTAATATTTTGACAGATCCTAATTGATTGCGTTTAAGTGTGCAAGCAATAAGGTTCAAAGAACGTTCGATCGACCGATAAAGGTAATGCGGTACAGCCACGAAGGGAAAACTTATAGCCAATGGCGGGTTGGTAGTTGGTGGTCACTAAAATGTGGTATACTTTATTACCAAAACAAGTCGTTAAGATGTATTTTCATGAAATAAGTTCATTCTGGAAAGAGTAGTGAAATTTTAACAGTGGTGTTTTACGAAAAACGTTGTCTTCAGTTTTATTAAAGAACACTGAGAAAAAAATAGGGCATACGGCATACCAAAAATTATATAATTAGTCTTTTTAAGAATAAGTCTTTCTGCGAATGAGTCCAAATGTTTTTCTCGTTAGTCAATTATTTAAAAAAAACGGGTTGCACTCTGGGAGTGCCGACAGCAGTGAAAACTTATCGCAGCTATAGTGTGTCCCTGTCCATATATGCACACACTATAGCTGAGTCTCGGTAACGGTGTCGCGAGTCCAGAGATTATATCTCATCTAAAAAATCAAAAAAATTACCGCGCTAAAAGAAGTTTACATTTCAAAAACGACTTATTTTCCGCGACTGTAACTAAAGGACACAGCTTAGCTTTAAATATTAGTCTGGATTGAGGCAGGTATTAAATATTTCATGAACCACTTTAGGGTAAACAAACTTAAGTTCAATTACCCAGTTCATGTTGTTTTAGTTTTTTCACATTGTAGGTGAGTATTTACGATCTTAATATTAGTAATGAAGCGGTCTACGTTGTAGCATGCTTACATAGAAGTAACCGGCTTCATACGTATCTACATCTACACTAACAATATAAAGAGGAAAGATTTGTATATTTGTGTGTATGTGTGTCTGTATGTTTGTAATGAATAATAAACTCAAAAACTACTGGACCGATTTCAAAAATTCTTTCACCATTAGAAAGATACATTCACCCTGAGTAAAATAGGCTACTTTTGATCCCGATATTCCCACGGGATCGGGACTTAAAAGGGTGAAACCGCGGGACGCAGCTAGTCATAAATAAAGGTATAGTATACAAGGTGGAACCAATTTAAGTGGCTGCACTGGCCTACGGACCAGTCCGCTTGGTGTTTATAATTTTGGCGACTACGGTGGCAAACCTCAAATTCAAATTTGAATAGAATTCATACCTAAGCCTACAAAAAAATAGTTTTGTGCTCGTAGCCGTAGCTCTCCGTAGAAGTGCTACGAGTGCTACGAATTCGCATTTTCAGTCATATTGTTTGAATTTTTGTGTTTCAATTACGCAAAAACAACGGATTCGATTGCGATACAACTTGTTTTGTTTGTTATATGATATTTTTTAATTCCTTCTCCATTCTTTTGAATTATTATTATTTATTTTTGTTGTGTCTATTTTAATTTTATAAATGAGTTTATTTCATGTGTATGTCTGTCTAAATAAACGTTTTCTTTGAGCCCCAATAAACCCCATGAGTTTCTTTTTCTCATTGGAGGGCGCGTTACGAAAACACAGTAGATTAGATATAATAACTACCATTTCTAAGAGATATCTTGCTAATATCCGAATGAATAAACGTACTTTGATTTTAGTTTTTTTATATTCTTTCATTATTTCTTTAGAACAGAACCATGTTTTGTGGCACACTTTTGTGGTTGTGTATAACATTATATAAAGGAAATATTTGACATAAGTAGATACATAATGTGTCTAGGTAAGGCTTGGCTTTATGCGTGACCGTATAAATAGGGTAAAGCAACTATTACGTCACTTCAATAGCCACCGAAACGACTGACAGACAGATGTCAAACTGTTTATTTGTATTAGTAGTTAGTACAGTCGGAAAGAAAATGGATATCGCCCTCATCCGAGTGATATTCCCTGTTGCATCTCTCTCGGTAGCCCGGGGTCCAAGTTATTTGGGATCGGCACAGTAGGTAAGTCATCTTTGACCATGCCTACTGCAAATAGATTTGGCAATGTTTTTTGGCCGGGCGCCTGCCTGACACCAACCCTCCAATTTACAGGGTATATAGTACTCGTGGCGAAGCGGTCTAATGCGCAGATTCGGATTACCTGTAGTCGCGGTTTCGAATCCCACCGAGAGATAATTTTTGGATGCATTTTTTCAAAATGCATATTAGAATTTTGCGCCCAAGTACGCTTTCACTATAAATGTAGATGAAAACCTTTATTCTGTAGAGTATAGAGTCTGTATTCACAAAGTTTACAATGGGCTACAACAATAATAGGGTGATACGTTAAAATATGTGTATGTATTCCATTCACAAAGTTGCAATAGCCGCGTATTTTTTCCGTAATATTGTCATCGATACACCAACAAAGATAGATAGATAGTTAATTTTATTTGTACAATTTAAACATAGGAAACACAACAAACATCTAAGTATACAAAGGTAAATAATTTAAAAAGCTGCCGTCGCCACGCTGTCTGCTTTTAAAGCAGACTTGCGGCAAGCTAAGTTAAGAATTTAATTCCCTGGGTTTCATCATTATGAAAATAGAGAGGTTCTTAAGGTCTTTAACGACGGTTTGACCTTTTCTTAGAATAAAGTTTAGGATTGGTTGATAAATGCAAGTTGTTTTTAAAAATAAAGGCAATTATTGTTTAGAAGGTAGAACGGCCCAAACTAAATAAAGGGACAATTTAAAGTCAATGACCTATAACTCTCAAAAACAGAAGATTTTCAAGTAAACTTTTAGCTCAAAATTTTCGGCAACTACTTCGAATTTCCAAAAGTCGTAGTACAAAAAGATATTAACTTAGACGTGTAGAACAACGTTTATAAGCAGCTGCGCCATAAACTATAACATCCTGTATATAGATAGACTAGCTGCGTCCTGCGGTTTCACCCGCGTAAGTCCCCATCCCGTGACAATATCAGGATCAAAAACCTATGTTACTCCTCGATAATGTAGCTTTCTTTTGCTGAAAGAATTTTTGAAATCGGTCAAGTAGTTTTTAAGTTTATTCATCATAAACATACGACCCAACACCCAAAAATACAAATCAGGTATGTTCCTCTTTATAATATTAGTGTAGATTGCTACCTACCTACATTTTACCATGCCAACCCGGGGTAGATCACTAGTTAAATAATAAAAGAAAGTTCACAAAGGGTTACAGTAGAATATGAAGCTAACAATACGCTGAACCAAGGTACATTTTCCATACGTAAAGTTGTAATAACCACGGATTCTCCGTGATATTGTGGTCTCGTGGCCAACAAGATCGGTGCCCAGGGACCGTGCGTTGAATATTAAACTACAGCTAGTTTTATAATTTATTTATTGGTAAAGGTGCAACTAGGTCGTGTGCCGATGGTTATTTTGTATGCATCGATACTAGTAGCTAATAATGCATATATTACCTACTTTCGCCAGAATCGGAGTTTCATAACTAGGTACATAATATTTAAACTTTTTAAATTCACACGATTTGTTAACATAGTTACATTTTCCCGGGTCCCGGGTCATGGTCTCAGTCCTCGACCAAGACCAAGACCATTGTTACATACATGGTTGAAAAGTTGAGATAATAAAATAAATAATAATACACGATAAAGACCCGTGAAAATGTAACTACATAACATTTACTCGCGTCCTAGTGATGTTATTGTAACTTTTAAGTTTTATTCTTTTACCTCTATATTTTGACGGTGTGTTCGGCATTTGCCCCCTTTCGAAATTTGGACAAAATTTGTCCACTCCTTACAAATTATAGAGATTTGCCCACTATTTGAAATCCCATACTTTTTGTTTGTCTTGTAACATAGTCTTCTTCTTTTTGTGTAGTAGTGTGGGGTCACCTAGTGTTAGAGTTTTCAGTTTGCCCTAAGGCCTCTAACATGACCTAACGACTGTTATTAGAGATAACAACCGGAACCAACGGCTTAACATGCCTTCCGAAGCACGGAGGAGCCGTAAGTGATTTTTTGCCACACAAACTATCGGTAACCCAATGTAACATAGTAGTAACTTCGAGATAAGAAGAATTCTATTTTTTTTTAAGTGCCTAAGCCTGCACTGGGATTTCATAGAAATATTTTAAAGGAAAAATAATTCGATAGACGCAGGGTGGGATTCGAACTAACAACGCATCTTTACTCAATCCCTGAGTTAGTCTACCGGCGTCGGTGACTCATACTTTGAAATTTTGCGGCAGTATCTCCCATCTAACACAATTTAGGCAATAGGCTTGGGCTTAGATGCGTTGTTGGTTCGAATCCCGCCCTGCGTCTATAGTGCGTTGTGTTTTTGTGGAAGTATTTTTCCGTTAAAATATTTATAATTTGTATTGTGAAAACACGTCTTTAACGTTACTTTGCATCAATTATTTTACAAGTATAAAACCAAAAACCAATAGTTACAAAACTAAAATAATATACCTGCTCACTAAAAAGTTTACAAATCATTCTACCTATCAACGCTAAGCTATTTTACATCCCTACATTCCATTTTTTAACCTAACACTTTACAAATAGAAACCGGAATTGTTTCAACAACTGCTCTAATGAAAGGGCTGTAATGTGATTTTAATAATCTATTCGAAATGCCTTTCAAAAACAGCTGTGAATTATATTGTCTTGTACTTACTGTCGTGTTTAAGGGGACAGTCTACCTACTCTTTCTCCATACAAACGTAGTCGACTGTTTCCTTCCTGGATAAAGACATAATAATAAAAAAAAATAAAAAAGCATTTACACTGTATAATAAAAATTAAGACCAAATATGTTTATGCCATAAAACCTATATCTGCCATGATCATGGGCCCTATGTTTTGTTTTTTTTTTCATTCTCTAATTAAAAAATTAGAGAAAGGATAAAATCGAAACGTAGGGGCTCGGTCATGGATGATATAGGGCTTATGGCGTAAACATTTTTTTCTGATATCTTTATCCAGGGAAGGACCGACCAGTCGACGTCCAGTTTGTAAAAAAAAAAAAATAGGTAGACTGTACCCTTAAATACTTATATTGGACGAACCGTATCTCTATTGAAAACCAAATGCAATTCAATTTTAGGATTTTTTCCTTCAATCATGATAATTTTGACAGGTTACGACACACACTAAATAATATTTGTTGTGATAGTCAAAAGATTTTACATGTAATCGACAGACGAATTGTAAAGCTAAGTTCGATTTTAAAGTTTATCATTTTAGGCCTGCAGAAAAACACGCAAAAAGAATAATATGTTGTATATCCGTTATCTATGTACCTACCCATAGTTCAAACCTAGTGTTTAGTTTGGGGCTAGATAGCGCTGTGTTTGAAAGGTGAAAGTGTATGTGTGTGTATATGTGTTTTTTTATAAAACAAACATAGAATCCCCGTGTTTTCCTGTTTGGCTTTGAAATTAACACGGAACTGATACGCCCTGTATATCTGTGGATATGCCACTCTAGTCAAATGAAGGGGATTGGTAATGTCATGTATGTACAGAAAAAAGGAAAGCCGTGAAAAGGCCATTAACAACGCGTTTATTTTAGTAAGATTTAAAACTTTTCGCAAATAAAGGTGCTACAGTTAGTTCCATTAAATTGCCTTTAATGCTTCATATTAGTAGGTATATTAATATAAAAAATCGTCTTAGTTTGTAAATGAGAGGCATGAGACATCTTAGAAGATTTTGTACTGAAAAATAAAAATGAAATATATTTGTCGATCGACAAAACGGTTCTTATAATCGTATTCTAGCGCTGTTAGTTTGCTAGACTCTCCTAGATCCCTTAGTCGTTTTTTAGTACACCACCGGGAAGAGATAAGAATGTCGGGTCTACATGACTATTATGTATTAAGCTTAGACTTCTAATGCATGTTCTATTTCATGTCAATATGAATAATTAGGATGTGTAGGAATATTACATTTTGTTCTCTATATATTGGGCTTATAGATAAAAAATAATTCAGCCAAAGAAAAGCATTAAATCAACGTCCATAGATATCGTATGACCATTCAGCAAAACATATTTCTAGGCTAAAGACAACGGTTACTCCGAACTTTTCCTGTTACTTACAATCTTTGGAGATATTTGACAAATATCTATAGAGGATTTGTTTTATGGGCAATAGGTAAGACAGGTTCCCATCGGCAAAGAGAAATGACTCTTTCGACTCTTTCAGACATACAACGATCGTTTTGGTAGTATATTTCTACTATTTCATACTGTATTTCTTCTTTTCGTGATGGGGCTCACCTACAGTGTTAGAAAGTTCAGAGCGTCCTAAGGCCTATAACTTGACCTAACGACTGCTATCAGAGATAACAATTGGCACTAACTGCTTTTAGTGCCGAAAAAATGATTTTTTTGACACACATTACCGGTCACACGTCCAAACAAAGAAAATACTAAAATCAATTCACCCTATGAAAATGACTTTTCAAAGCGCGAAAGAGTCGATAGAGTCATTTCTCTTCGGCGGCGGTCGCAACACGGCTAATCATGTACTTACATACAAAACCTTACTTACATTATTTATGCGGAAGTTTGTCAGTTAGAGTGGAAGGGTGTTTATTACGTGGGCTGTGTGGTTCCCACGATACGACAGCGCATCCAAGAAAATTATATTTAAGTTTTCATACTAATTGTTGTACCGTAAATGCCTCAATTAATATTAGTAGGTATTTCCTACATGAAGTACAAGAAATTTTACATTTTGTTAGATTTTTTGCAAATTTAACTATAGAGCTTTATAGCCTTTCTAAATTGTCAATAAATTAATTAATAAATATAGGTAGTAACCTACATTTGTAACTCTTTCAGTCGAATATTGAAACGCTGCTCAATGTTTAATTTAAACTAGGCTACTTAAACAATTAAAAACGCGTTTATTCCACGATTTTTCCGCGTGTTTTGCTTGCAACATTAAACTTGTTATGTTCACAGTATAGGGTTATAATTTAGAACAAAACTTTATAAATTCATACTTTAGTGTTAAAATGAATTGTAACCTGCTTTGTGAGCTTTATAAATAAAATAAAATTAGGTAAGGTGATGCAAAGAATAGCTTTTGCCATATAAAGAGGCAATGCTGCCAGCATCCTTGGCTCCTTTGCGCCAGGTACGAGAGCCGGTTTATTGGATTGACTATGTGTATTATTATATTTCTGACATGAATAATTTACCTCTAGCATTAGGAGCAGCTTCTAAACTGTAAAGTTTGTATGCTAATTTTATAAAGTTATTAAGTGATCAATTATTTAAGTAGACCACTTTTAAGTGCCGCTTCAGTACCCGACCTTTTTGACCATTTTGGCTACAACGATTTGAATGACTTTTAAAATTATAAGTTACTAGCTGACCCGGCGAACTTTGTTCCGCCTTAAAGCCAATAAATAAGCATTTTTTTTTAATCGAACGGGATAAAAAGTATCCTATGTCCTTCTCCTGGCTCTAAACTACCTCCCTGCCAATTTTCAGCTAAATCGGTTCAGCTGTTCTTGAGTTATAAGTGGAGTAACTAACACGACTTTCTTTTATATACAGGGTGTTTCGACGAGAGGGTATTAAGCCGAAAGGGGGTTGTTCTAGAGGTCTAGGCGAACAACTTTTATTTCACGACTTTTGGAAATTTTAACTTTTTTTATTCGAAAATTTTAAAGTTGTATCACTAAAAAACAGCTGTTTTTGTAAAAAAAAGGCAATTATTTTTTTATTGTCGTGGTTCAAACTAAATAAAAGGGCACCTATAGGCCAATGACCTCAAACTCTAAAAAAACAGCTGATTTTCATGCAAACTTTAAATCCAAATTTTCGAAAACTACTTCGAATTTCCAAAATTTGTAGAACAATAGTTGTTCGCCTAGACCTCTAGAACAACCCCCTTTCGGCTTAATACCCCCTCCTCGGAGCACCGTGTATATAAGATAGATTGAGCGTTTTCTGCAACTAGCCCTACAACTGGATCTTTCTACGTAACTTTAAGCCGTTGATTTCCTCACTGTAGGAGCGATGTTAAAGCGCACATAATTTGTTCCTAAAGAAAAAACTTCGGTGCTTGTCGGCCGAGATTTCAAAACACGACCTTCGAACAGAAAGTTGGAGTAACTACGACTAGACCAACAGCGCTCTCTGAATGCCTTTTATTGTTGCATACACCGCTGTTACTTCTTTTATTCCGCTATTTACTTGTTATTTGGATGGCCTGTAAGAGAATTAGTTTTAAGAGAAGTATGGCTTATAAGAGGATGATTAAGAGGTATGCTTACGTAAGTAGGTACTCAACCAATATTATAATCGCGAAAGTTTGAGGGCTACTTTATTTCAACAAAAACGCAGTTTGTTCTTGTATTTCCTACTACCTATGGTTCTATTCCGTCTCGCAAATGCGAAACTTCAGTAGATTCCAAATAAGTCCATAGATTGATAAAAAAATATAGTAAAGTCATATAAAATATCGTTCGTCTGAAACTATCGATCGTTCCTTCCTTAGAAAAAACCGAGTAACCCCCCTGGATAAGTGAATTTTTGACTCATCTTCGGCCAAAAACTACTGAACCGATTGCGCTGAAGCTTCGGAAGCTCTTGAATCTGATATAAGTTGCGTGGCTGACACAGCAGAGCGCAATAGTTGGACAATATATTATCGTACGTACATAACTTAACAATAGATTTATTACAGAATTATTTATTGCAACGTTCTGTTTTATTCATAAGTTGTATAACAATTTATTATTAATCTTATACTCTACTGTTTCATACTTATATTAATGATCAAAGTTTTGTCTTATATTTGTTACGCAAGAGGAAGGAATATGTATCCACTCTATACAAACGCAATCGTCTGTTTATGCCATAAAATCTATCTCTACCAAGACCATTATTATAGGACCTTCTTCCTATACTAATTAGTATATGTAGAAAATCAGACATAGGGCATGGTCCTGGCAGATATACATAGGTTTTATGGCATAAACAAATTTGGTCGTATGTCTGGTCGTATCCAGGGAGGAAACAGTCGACTACTTTGTGTGGAGAAAGAATATAAATCCTTTCCTCTTAACAAAAAAACTACCGAGTTGATAAAACTTAACTTAATATATAGATAGAAGGGGGGACCTTAATTTAGCATAGACTATTATTAAATCGCGGTATGCTAGTATGTTTCATGATTTGGTTTATCTCACAATTTGTTTGAATTGTAAGTAAATAGTGGAAAAAATACATTTTCGACTATGGAAACATTTTCAGGTTTAGTATACCTTTATTAGGTTTATATAAAGACTAACCTTTAGCGTATGCACTCATAAAATAATCGTGTTTATTTGAATATTTATATTGGCATCGTTTTGTAATCAAACTTGCTTAGTAATCAATATAAACGAAGGCCATTTTATACCTTCAACCGTGCTTAAAGCTAGGCAATCACTGAGCTTCATAATACGAGACAATGCAAGATTTTACTGTCATTATAATTTTTACGACACTAGCGCGGATTAATTGCGAACACGTAAATCGACCGCAGAGTGACGTCACCTACAGGTAATGAAGAAAACGAACACGTTTTTAATGGTCGATCCGACAAATTGAAGCGAATCGGGCGATCCCACAATCGGAACAGAAGTCACCACTCACCACACGAAAAAATAATGTAACTTTTTTTTAAACAATCACTTGAGCACTGAGGTTCGTTTTTTTTTCGAAGTTTGACCACGGGATTCGCGAGTATGCGTATGGCGGGAGCGTTCGAAGTTTGAAAGTGTGGCGAGCGCGGGCGCTGTGTGCGCGGTCTGAGCGCCGCGCCGCCTCTGCCACGACTGCCGCCATGGAAATTCGATTTTCCTTCCATTTCCTCCGCGCCTTGCTTCGCCTCGATCGAACTGCACGCCACATGAATAGTTACCCAGCGCTGATTTTGCACGTCCATAGCAGGTATAATTCCTCTTGCTTTATGCCCGCTTTTCGGAAACTTGACAGTATGAATGTCGTAAGGAGCCCGAGCACGCGAATTTCGATCTTAGTTTTCGCTGTACGCGCGTGACCTCGATGTTTCGACCTTGATATTTTTCGTGAAAGCTCATTATCGTATCTAACTGCTAAAAAACCGGGCGGTTTTTATGAATGTAAATATTTTGTTGGAATTGCCTATTTTGTTTCATGGTTTTTTATGTTTTAGAACTTTTTCAGGGCAAAAGTAATGAAATTTGATCTACAGGTTGAGGTAATTTTAGTGGAAAACTAACAAATTCGTTAGATTTATTACATTTTATATGCTCCATCTAGTTTAAACTAAGCAACGTTGTAGACAACGTGTAGGTAGGATACCTCGCGCTTTATTTATAAATCAAACATAGAGCAAACGAATTTCAAATGTTTCACAGCAGGTATCGAACTCGCAACCTTCAGTACATTAGGTCTTCAAAACACAATTATACCTACTTATCTATTTACTAGCTAATAATGGGAATATTGAGATCAAAAGTAGCCTATGCAACTCCTGGATAATGTAGCTTTCTAATAATGAAAGAATTATTGCAATCGGTCCAGTAGTTTCGGAGATTACCCCAATATACATACATACATACATACATGTTACCAACGTTACCTCTTTATAATATTACCTAAGTATAGACTCCTTATAATATTACGCATGAATCCACAAATTTTATATAAAAAATCCAAGGTAATTATTTATAAAGTGATTTCCATAACTTTTATTGTAAGTATCTTCGATCACATATAAACTATAGATACACGGTCCCATACAAAATCGAAATCAAAAAACGGCACTACTTCAACGCTTACTTATACGGACATAGTACAGTTTAATGTAAACTTTAATCATTGGGCAATAAGGTTGTAAAACACTTATGCACGACTGACAGCGATATGCCTTGTTTCGCTGTAACCGGCTGAAATATGCCTTGTTTTGACGGCTCCATTTCTAGAGCGGCGACCGTGCATCTATGTAGGTTATATATGATCGAAGGTAAGTATGATGTCTTCTTCGTTCCGAAGGTAACTGAAAGCTTCCAAAGATGCGTGCTAAGCTCCCAAAGATGCGTCCCAAAAGATGCACACATGCTAAATTGCATAATATGACACAGTTTACAAAAAGACCATGTGAATATATTATTATGCTTTAATGAAGTTGGCAATTTGCGATCGAATGTCGAAAGTTAAAAGGCTTTAAAATAACTGATTAATATCAAAGAAAATGTATCAAAGGTGTTCCACTAACAAGAATAATTATTTAAAATATTATGCCATCGTTTTATACAGCAACAAAAAACGTAGTGTGAGTATTAAAATATTGTGGGCGACCATTAAACCACCACGGAAACACGGGCAATTTGCCTCACGAATGACCATTCTGCGAATACAATATTAAGTAGCTGTACTATTTAAACATCCAGGCTTTACTTAAATATAATTTTATTTTCAGTTTTTGTACAGTTCGCCAAGTGTTAGTGACTGTACCAGTTTAGTTAAAGTAGTTAAGTATGGAGCACGCTTATTAGTTAGTTAAAACTAGTTAGGATGATAGTTTAGTTACATGTTTATTGTCTGAAGTATATTGCGATAACTCACAAATTAGTGAGTTATCGCAAGTTTTATTTGCGAAATCTATCTCGAATATCCAAAAGTTGTAGAACAAAAGAGGTTCGCCTAGACCTCTAGAACAACCCCTTTCGGTTTAATACCCCTCCACGGAACACCCTGTATTTCCAAATTGTAATTTCCTCAAAATGCCTTTAGGTAAGTACTTCCAAATAAGTTATGTAGTTTTTTTTTGAGTTTTGGATTGTATTTGACCCAGGGATTGAAAGCGGTAAAGATATAAGGGTAGGTATAGTACCGGTATACAAATACGATACCGATTCGATTTAAAGGTATAACAATAACCACCAATGTCTTTTTCTTTAAGAAAAAGGTATGTGCGCTAATAACATCGCTCTTACGGTGAAGGAAAAACATCGTGAGGAAACCAACATGTCCTAGGACTCACCACGGTCCGAAGACATGGGATATTCAGTGTTTTCTATGTATCATATGTATGTATTTACAAAAAAAAAAAAAGTATAATATGTAGTATATCCGTTGTCTAGTACCCATAGTACAAGCCTAGTGCTTAGTTTGGGGCTAGATTGCGCTGTGTGTAAAGTCGTGCAATATTTATTTATTTATTTATTTTTATTTAATAACGGTTGAATATTTCGGTAGCGCTACCGTTAAACAAATATAATGATACCTTTATTATTACGCTACTGTTATTTTACGGTACCTTTTTTTCGTCACTTAAACAAATACTATTTGTATAAGTGACATTTATCAACTTTTCAACAGTGTCAAGGGGTCAGAGTCAACACGGGCGAAACCGTGAGGCACAGCTAGTAAATATAGTGACTCGCTCGCTATCCGTGTTGAACTACAAGCACGTGAACACTCAATTACTTTTAAATTATAAGGCAATTGTGAGATCTAGTTAGGTTAGGTTAGGTTAGAAAAATATAATTTGCAAAGAAAATATTTTATGCTGCTACTTGTTCCTTTTTTATTACAATACTAGCGGCTTGCCCCGGCTACGTATTATTAATATTATTTGCTAGCTTTGTATGCACAGAATATGTATTATACCTACTTGAAGAAATTGTTTATATATAATTTTGTATTTTCCAGGGTCTTAATCGCGCGGTTTTTACGTTTTAATTTTCTTACCTCGACGTTACAACCATGATCATGGTCTTTGTCACGAGGGGTCGGGAGTCGTCTATCGCGACCAAGACCATTGTAACATGGTTGAATCGTCGAAGTAAGAAAATTAAAATGTAAAAAATTCCCGCTCCCGCAATTTTCTACGTCGTAGTCAGGACCCGACGCACCAAAATAAAAATAAATATCACATTGATTATTTGAAGAAACGCTTTTCAAAAATTTGAAAACAGGACTTGAACCTGCAACCCTGACATTCCGTGTCATGCGCCCGCCAATTGCACCACAGGTGCTTGTTCTGTCGTGATGAAATTCCGTCTTGCAAATTTTTGAAAAATCATAGTGCTTTTTGAAAACACTTCGACAAGCTCAGCCAAGAAAGTATGAAAACGACAACACATGTAGCGGATAATATTCGGTTTTAAACACTGTGTGATGCCAAATCTTCGTGATATCTGATGTTAACAGTTTAAATGGCTTTGGCACGAACCCCTACCTCCGGCAAACTTATCTCTACAACTATAAACGGCGCCACTTTCAATGCAACGTATCTATTTCGCTTATCCACTTTTTAGTTGCACGAAAAACTAACTGAATTAATAAGTTGGTAACAAAATAACGTGTTCATGATAGTTTAAACATGCTACAGTGGTAGTCAACTGACTTTAGAGGTCATCATAAGCCCTTAAGGTGGAAGTTGGTAGCCGAATGCACGCGACAAGTACAGGTAAAATAAAGGTAGTAAAATAAATATAAATAAATCTACCAACAAGGTGTATTAGGTAATTGGAATTTCCCAAATGTCTAGTACTTACAGATTTTAACACACTGCGGGACATCAAACGTGGCAGCGGTGCAAAGAATGATCTTATATCTCGTCCCCCAAAGGACTCATGAGTTGGAGACAGAGCGAAATACTATCCCGGGCGCAGTGTTGCGGATTAGATAGATAGATAGATAGATAAACACTTTATTGCACCAAAAACACATACTTAATACTAATTATACAAAGAATAACTTAAAACTATAGTGGTACAATGGGCGGCCTTATCGCCTATGGGCGATCTCTTCCAGGCAACCAATTATTGATATTCATAAGCTGTAATGATAGTAGAATAACCTCACCGCTCTAACCTTACTATGATTTATACATTTGTGCAGCAAGTGCTTAATTTAGGAACTATAGTTACTGTTATAGTCTACCAACTTCTACGTTAAGATATTGTGGAGAGTCAAACGAAAATGTTACCCAAGGAGTTCTTCAAATTATATTATACTATTACAGTTCTACCACAGTTTACCTAATAGTTGTGGCACCTCGCGGAGCTCTGTTCTAATAACAAGCACTGAAGTGTCAGCTATACTTGGTAAAAGGTTCAATCATACTAGAAATATTTTACAAGAAGAAATAAATCATCAAAAATTATCCCATGACGGGATTCGAACCTGTGCCGCTTTCCGGGCGAGTGCGCTACCACTGTGCCACACGGGAACCCGGGATATTTCAAGTAAAAATGCCTTGAGCCTTGTGTTGTGTAGGTTTTATCATATTAGAAAGGTAGAAATTGGATGAGAAGATAAATAATCTAACCCCAGACTTAACACTAGGCTCGTACTAAGGGTACTAAACAACGGATATACTACATGTTATACTTTTATTAAGTAGATCGATAGAAAGAACTGTCTTAGATTGATATTTTAAAACAAAATACAATTTACCACAAAGACTTTACATAGGTAGGCATCTACCTATGTCTTCTACACGTAGGTATATTGTATTTGCCTCAAAATAAAATGGGTTACCGCATTTTGATGTAGCAACAAACAAAATAACCGTTTCGGGCTACGCCTAAAATCGTGCAGCATATCTCTCGTAACATGAAAAATAAAAGGTCAACAGATATGAAAACTTTTTGTCCAATAAAAAACTGTCCCAACAGCGGCGATTAAATTTTGCTGACAGTTTTTGTAATAAAATTAGGTATGTTTTATGTTTTTAAAATTGTTTTAGCGGACTCGTCCGTGTTTCAATATAAGGATGACGAAGCGGACGGTACTAGTCCACTGCCATGTCGTCTGCCACTGCCATGTTCAAGGAACACTGCGACCACTAATCAAGGATATTAAATAAACCGGCCAAGCGCGAGTCGGACTCGCGCACGAAGGGTCCCATAACATTATCAGAAAAAAATCACTATAGTCATCAAAATCACCCACTTCAATATTTAGTTGATTTTGTATTTAGTATTCGTTGTTATATTATATACCTAACAGCAACAGAAATTTCTACTTCAGCTGTGAAAATTTCAACTGTTTAGCTATTAAGCTCAAAATACACGGGCCACTGGAGTGTCAGTGTCGCATGTGTATTTTGAGTTTTTGAGTTTATTCATCATTATTACTCTTTATAATATACCTAAGTGTAGAGTAGACATTAGCCTTAAGTTATTGTTAAAACACTACGACAAGTTTAGAGTTAAAAAGTGATATTTTTATTAAAGTATCATGAAATATGACCTATGTAAGTAGGTAAAAAATTGGAAGTTAGCCAGGTGGAGCTAATAAACCTGTAAGTTGAAACGTTAGTCATTTTACAAAAGGATTTAGTATAGAAAATTATATGGTTCGTAGTTAGCTATTGGTTTGATGTTTTGCAATTTGCTTCATGAATTTGCAATGAGTATCCAACCGCAAATAGGTCTCTTGTACCTAATTGCGATTGAATAATGCAGCCTTTTTACTTTCGCGCTTGTAATGTTAGTAACGATTATTAGCCGTGTAGCCCCGGCATTGAATAGGCCTACCTCATCTCTTCCCGTGGGTGTCGTAAAAGGCGACTAAGGGATCTGAGGGACACTAGCAAACCTTAAGTTCTCTCCGCGCGGTGGCGGATAAACTGCTTGGTCCCTAGAAGGGTTGGTGTCAGACAGGCGGGGTTTAGCGGACCCCGGGCTTTCGAGAGGGATGCAATCGGGAACATCGCTCGGATGAGAAGAATGTTAGTAACGATATTATAGAGTAAGTATGGATTATTACTCCAGTTCCACAATTGTTCAATAGTAGTAAATATGCGACAATGTGAATCAATTTTGATTTTCATAACTGCGATTGAATAATGTAGCCTTTTTACTTTCGCGCTTTTAATATTAGTAAGGATTATTATTAGTAAGTATGGATTAGGTATTGCTCCAGTTCCTCAATTGTTCAATAGTAAATATGCGATAATGTGAATTACATGAACACTGCAAAAAAAAACCCATGAGTTTCTTGTGTCTACTTCTCATTGGAGGTCGCGTTCCGAAGACACATTAGAGTACCTACCTACGATTCTAAGTGTTATGTTAATAATAACCAAATGAATAAACAAATTTTGAGTTTTGAGTTTTAACATATTGTGCAGAATTTCATTATTAATAGTGTTGGTACATTAAGTTTAAACAATGTTTTTCAATTTAAAATACGAAACCCTAAAAATGTTGTAAACATGATATTCAGTTAAAAAGAGGCTAAAAGACAGGGCTCTTGTACAAAGAAGAAGCGAAGAAGAAAGTAAAGCAAGATCCGGTAAAGAAAAATAAACTGATGTTTAAAAAATAGGCAAGTGCGTGCCTTGTCGAGTCACGTGCAGTGTGGAGTTTCGTAGTTTCCATAAACTAACCAAGAATTACAATTTGGAAAAGTCTTTACAACTAACATCACATATCTACCTAGTAAGTAATATTCAACAGATTGGTCTTGTGGTTTTGGTCGCATGAGGGTCCCCTGGCAAGACCATTGTTACATGGTTGAAACGTTAAGGTGAGAAAATAAATAATAATACGCTAAGAGGACCCGGTAAAATGTAGAATGTAAAACCTACCTAGGTTTTACATAGATAATAGAAATCAAGTTTCAGTACAATGAAAACAACATTGCTTCCAGCTCCGAATGCTTAACAAAATACAAAGCCTTCCTAGAACGAACGAACGAGGTAGATTTAGGTACTATCAACAACTAAAGTGGGTATCCAGTTAGCCGAAAGATTCGTTTGAACCGAGCGCCGAGCGTGGAATAAGACACATTTATCTATATCTACAAATATCAAATGTGTGACAATTATTGTGTATCTAAATTTCGCATGCTAGCAGACGATAGGTAGTAGGTAGGTAACAATCTATAAAAGGCTTTGTCCTGACTGACTGGCTGAATGACTGATCATCGCACAGCCTAAACCGCTGATAGTAGGGGGCTGAAAATTGGAATGTGTATTCCTTATGTGATGTAGGCATCCGATAAAAAAGGATTTTGGAAAATTCCCACGGGATCAAGACTTATACAGGTAAAACAGCTTGTTAACCTTTACTAAGCGAACCTAAATTTACTTTGAAAGCGAAATGAGACCCTACAGTGGATACCCACTTTTGTTGTTGATAGTACCTACTAGTACTACTTACATTATTTTTACATTTTGTTAGACGAAACCGGTACACAGAGCTGAAATTCATTGTTTATTTTGAACGAAACGGTTCGGTTCGTTGCAAAACAAGTCGAAACTGCAGCTCCAGTTTTTATTTTCCGTTTGACAAAATAAGAAAATGTTCTAAGCATTACAGTGTAGGGGACGTAGAAACAATTATTAATAGCTAAAGAAAAGCAGCAGGGATTTCGTTTTGCTTTTCGTTGGAAGTACCAGGAATATCCGTGGCTTGACTACCACAAAGATTTTGAAATATTTGAAGACTCATAAAACATTAAAACTAGGTGGCTACGTTGCAATTGAAAATGCATAGACTTCGATTTTTTTGGTTTAGTTTAGGAATGCCGATTCTCGAGATGACTGATTGTTTGTTAGAAATACTTCTAGAATTTAATTGCAAATTGACAATTTTATTGCAAATAGATGCGATGAATGAAAAAAAACAAAAGACGATCGAAACGAAAACAAAACACGATCAAAGAAGAAACAAAAGACGATCTAAATAAAAACAAAAGACGATCTAAATAAAAACAAAAGACGATCGAAGTAGGAACAAAAGTCGATCGAAGTAGAAACAAAAGACGATCAAAGAAGAAACAAAAGACGATCGAAGTTTAAAAGAAGCGTAGGAGCGAGAAATCCTAATCATGTAATGAGACATTTTTTTGCGAATAAGGCGCGATAGATCCTGGGCTGCCTTAGTCCATACGTTGGATCTTTTTAATCAATATATTATCGAATTCCTGATAGTTCGCAGATTTGCTATCGACTCAGAAAAGTTTTAGAACAATAGTTATATCAAAAGTTTAGTTGTAGACTACGATTTGACACATCTTCCTAAAGAAAAAATGTCAAATACTATAAGCCAAAACGTCAGATTATAGTCTGAAATTTAAAAAAAACTAACTAGGGGAAATCCGCAATGAAACGGACGTGTTTTTAAACGGACACTATCGATATTTCTAGTTTTTGATCGAACATGTTTTATGTTTTTTGGGTGTTGGTTTGGCACCATTGATGATCATAGACAAGGGTCTATTGGTCACAGGCCCACTGGTCATCAATGGTGCCAACATCCAAAAAACATAAAATACTTTCGATAGTGTCCGTTTCAAAACACCATCCCTCCATCGGTATAATGGTTTAAATTGCTGTATGTTGGCATGTTTCGTAAAACAAGCAAATTTGTTTTAATATTTTGTACGAGTCGGAAGAGTTTTGCAAACATCGTCAAGGAAAAAGGTTAAGCCTCACCTTCTTTTGAAACAAGTTGTCCTTTACACAAAGGTGACAATTTGAGTAAACATGAACTACGGGTACTACTGTTACCAAATTACCTCACCCCATCCACCTAATCAATTGTCTGCGGTTCCCGGTCCATAGGTACCTACTGCGATGTAAGGTCGCTTGTATCTAATGTCTTTTTCTTTAGAAAATTTATGTGCGTTATTAAGAAAAATTGCCAAATAATAGAGTCAGAAAATCAGATTATAGTCTGAAATTATATAAACCTATGTTTTATTAAACAAGCAAGGTAGACTTTGTACGAGTCGGAAGAGTTTTGCATACATCGACAAAGAAATCCTTTACACAAAGGTGAGAATTTGTGTAAACTTCAACTACGGGTACTACAGCTACCAAATTACCTCACCCCATCCACCTAATCAATTACCTGCGGTTCCCGGTCCATAGGTACTGCGATGTAAACAGAGGTTGCTGGTATCTAACTTGATTAGCGTTCTGCAGTCAATCTACTGTCGAGTTTAAACTGCGCTGGGGAGTTACACGATCAGTTATACGACTACTATTATGTATTAGGACTCGAGGGGCGGTGTTGGTCTAGTGGTAGATTCCTCGACTTTCATTCCAAATGTCGGGTTTCAAATCTCCAACAATGTAATTTTCTTTAAAAAAAAATATTTGCGCTATCGCAAGGAAACCTGTGTCTTTAAATCACGTAATGATGAAGCTACATACAGAAAACGGCCCAGTGAAAACCTTTTTGAGCCCAATTTAGATATGAAGATAGATCTAAACATTATTTCTTAGTGTTTACCACACTTAGGAACTACTGCTTTATTTTTTTAAATGCTTTCAAAAACTTTAGTATTCGGCGGGACTCGAATCCGCGACTACTGGTATACTATTCCAGCTCGATAGCCACTACGCCAGGGGCAAGACTCCCGCAAAACCGATTAAGAAAGCACCTCCTCGTGTTCTTTGCGAGTACGGCCTCGAAGTGACATCTACTAGCGAAATTTGCAGTTAAATTCAGTTTGTAATTTTCTATATTATATAGATATTATTACAATATAAGATGACTTCCTAAACATATGAACATTATTTCTTAGCGTTTACTACACTACATAAATGCCTTGTATGAAAACTAGGTAATAAATAATGAAATTCTTGTAACAATACAATTGTCACAACAAACAACATAATAGGTCACAAATTAATTGACTACAGGCCATTTCATCAATAAACCAATGTGGTTAGTATAACTGTCGACTATCAATGTATGGTAATGTAGCGGACATTACGCCCCACAGTCATAGGTAACTCGATTGCATACGAAATGCAGCCGCCCTACCGCCGCCGCTGCCTAGCGGGCTGGCCGCATACGAAATTAAATTAAAACTCGACATCCAGTGCGCAAAGTTCTAAAAAAATTTAAAAGTTGTATAGTAGTAGTAAATAGTTTAACGAAGAGAATTTTTAGGGTATCTCAAAATGTAAAAAGAAACCTTTATATTTTTCTTCTGCTTTCGCGATGTTGGATTGAAATGAAACTCATTTCCTCCTGACGAGACCTGTAAAGGTCTCGAAACATTGTGCATTGAAACAATGCTAAAAGTAATAAACCGAAAAATTAGTTTAATTTCAAAGAAGCCCCTTATAATTTTTAAGTAAGTAGTATTACATTATTATCCGGGCGATGTTCCCGGTAGCATCCCTCTCGGTAGGTACCTCCTTTAGCGGCATTCTTGCAATAATTTATCTGCAACATCTCGTACATGAAGGGTGCCCCTGATTCGGGAGTGTCTGACGCGATCTTTTCGCGTAACTCTACACATCCTGCGCAGCATCTTTATCTCCGTGACATGCAGCTCTTGCTTATGTCGCTCCAACACTGACCACGCCTCACAGAATACAGAAGGACAGGTCTAATGCTGGTTTTATAAGCCATCAGCTTAACCGGGATTTTTGTCACACATGATCAGGGATTCTTGTCTGGAATTTTCTATGTATGTATGTAAACTACATGCAATCTGGATCTACCCCGTAAAACTGCCCGACTTCAACTTAGGTACATAACAGATAGGTAAGTCGGTTGGACTGTACTCGTATGTAGGAGAAGTTATTTTGTCCATTTGGGAAGTCGGACCTTGATTATTTTAATATTTTTTTTGACATAGATAGACACATAGAAAACACCCAGACCAGAAACAAATATTTATTTTAATGCTTAGATACCTGTACCCGGCGGGAATCGAACCCGCAACTTTCTGCATTGTACAATGCAGCGTCAGAGAGGCAGAGGTATCCATTCATGTATTCTTTGACCGTTCCTAAAACCAATATAAGTACACAGCCCACTATAAGTACAAAGACACTAAATATGTCTAAACCAATCCCAACAGAAAAATCTCGAAGACTGCGCCCCAAAACGACGTACAGATTTAACTTTATAAAATAATTTATATACCTAGTAAGTAAACTTCATTTCTATGTATAGGTAACGAGATCAGGGTCGGTTAATGAATTCACGGAGTGTGACGAGGGAGGATCTTCCCACGTCTCGCGTCGAGCGACGCGTTATTATACCCCTGAGAGGGTAGGGTCATGAATGTAGGAAGGTACCCTACCTACGTAAGTACCTATGTAATGAAACAACCTTGTAAAACTAAGTTGTAAACGATCTTGTTTTAATAAATTAATTCAATGCCTTAGAATCTTAGATTAAAAATGTAAACAAAAAACTCCTATTAGGTACGATAGATTTAGATTACCTACCTAGAATGACCTAGATGGTAAGTTTTATTATATACCTAACAACGACGTTCGCATTTTAATCCATTTTTTAAAAGGTGTATAAGCAATTCATTTTATTGTAATATGTTTTTGGTGAGAACAATAAAGCGTTCTTTCTATCTATCTATCTAATTTCCGATACAGTTTGACTGTATACCTGGTGAAGCTCGTCCGTCAGAGACGAGTTTGAAATGGATCACTATCCGCCGATCTTTCTTCTTCTAGTATCTCATAGAGACATGCCATTTCTATGGGCATACATTTATTTAAAAGCGACAGTTCTTTATTTACTTTTTCCTTTGATATTGACAGCTATGTTTACTTTTTTGATCTAAGATTCTGAGACAGAGTAGGTATAAGTTTCTTTTCTATCCTTTCGATTACCGTGAGGACTTTTTAACTTTTTTCTTTTATTAAAAAACAAAATAAAAACCTTCCAAGTCACATACAAAGGGTTCCGTACCATTACCTACCTATAAAAAAAAGACTTTTGTTGTACCTCTAGGAGCACCACTTAAATGTTTATTTTATTCTGTGTTTAGTATTTGATGGTACTTCATTCGTAAAAATTAACTGTCTAGCTATCACGGTTCATGAGGTACATCCTGTTTACAAAATATAGGTAAACAGCAAGGAACCAAAAATCCTGGTTTCCCGGTTAACCGGTACTCGATACCCTGAGTCCTGTGTAAATGTCGTATGTTTGTTAACTTATGTAGTACCTAACTTTTATGTTATTTTAAGATTTGTCCCATGTAGGTACCATCATCATCCGAGCGTTGTTCCCGGTTGCATCCCTCTCGAGAGCCCGGGGTCCGCTTTCCTACTTTTACGTCTCCACTTCGCACGATCTTCGGCATCCCGTGTAGTGAGGCCATTTGCACGCATATCCCATGTAGGTACCAATACTGAGTATTAAGAATAAATTGTTTTTAATTGAACTTATAAGGTTATAAATAACACAGAAGACATAATAGTTACAGAAAAGTCATACATAACACCTGATTACCCGCCCGACCTCCTTCGGCAGTCGGGTGATTACGCTACGTTCGACAAACAATCACTGTATGTGTGACACCGGTTTATCTTTATTTCGAAATGTAAGACAAGGACAGCAGATGCGACGCGATGCGCGCATGTTGGCAGCTCGCTCGCACGGCCCACACAATACAGTTCCAAACACAAATATTTGCTATCTCTCTTTACATCACGGGCCAGCCGTTGGCCGACGACGCGCGCCATTTGCCAAACGGCGGCGGCGGCCATGTTGTTTGGTTAGTACCGCGTCTGTCGCCAACTCATAAGGACGGTTGGACGTATCGTTGTCAAATACGCTAGAATTGCAGTTTTTTTCCATTGAAAATGAGTTGGGACTATGATACAACATTCAATTTTCTAGAATTATACAAAAATCAACCGTGTATATGGAACCCCGATCATGAGCACTATAAGAACAGAGATAGAGTTTACGAGGCCTGGTCGGATATTGTAAAAAACATAGAAATAGATTGCAGCATCGAAGATTTGAAGAAGAAAAAAGAGTCTTTAATGTCAGCTTATAGGGCAAATAAAATGAAAGCACTGAAAGCGGAGGAGAAGGATTCTGTTCAGGAAGTTGTTTGGTTTGCATACACATACATGGACGCTTTTTTGGGGCACCTTTATAAACCTAAAAAACCCACAAATGTAAGTACCTACTTATATAATATCCTCATCATACTTCTTATCAAATTATGTCTAATAAAATAAAACAACGGTTATCGATTTTACCCTAATTTAAGAGCTCTTCAACGATCAAATGTTTGAGCAACTTGTTTGTTGTACACGAATTGATTGGTCAAGCAAGCCAAGTATACTCAAGTTTCCAATGTGGTTGTCGAAAGTAGGTGTAGTTGATATCCTCTGAATTATAATGTGAAAGTTTGTGTGTATACCTAAGTAAATGAGTACCCTTAAATGTAACTCCTTCACGCCAAATCTACAGAACTGATTGCGATGGTAAACTTGGTATGTAGATAGCCGGAGACCTGACTTTTAATCCCGCGTGATTGGGACTTACGCGGGGAAAACCGCGGATGCAGCTAGTGTCTTATGCCGTCCCACTCGCGTACCTTTCCTTATAATTTTGTTAGAGAAGCATATCAAATGGTGAGGGCCAACAGGGGCGCGCGCGGACTCAATGTCCTCTTCTAACGCTGCCTGTCTACCACAACTGTTTGGCAGCCTTATCAAGTTATCATGCTTGATTAAACCACATTTTATCCAGTAGGTAGTTGTTGTAAAACCCACGTCAGGGAGCACCAACTACCTATTAGGTAAATTGTTACAAAATTTTAGGAAACCGTTTATTTTCTTCTTTCTCCTTCGCATGCATACAAAGGAGTACCTATCGGCATACAATTCGCCTACATTTTCAAAACTTTAACTGTCTACGTTCCATGTTTCATCGCAATCGGATTAGTAATTATATTCAGGTCATCGGTAGGATAACATACGCTGTGTAACGTGTTACATAATTTAACCATATTAAACCTACATAAAGTTGTAAATTAAAAATCATTAATTTTATGTAATTTCATTCATTATTTTTTTTTATTCCAGAAAGAATCCAAAAACTTGGTAGCATATTATGACGCAGATGACACGAAAAGTTCAACCGAGTACGAAATCGAAACTTTAAACGACGAAACAGGAGTATGCGAAAGGACATCACAGCAAGAATACTCCATACAATCCTCGTTTAAACCTAAGAAACGCAAAAAAGACCCACTCCAACTCAGCCATATTAAAAAAGAGAGCGAACAGTCTGATCAAACATATACCGAAGAAGTGATACATACTCGTATTGATGACGATGAGTGTATTACCTTTGGGACGCTTGTGGCTCAGAAGTTGAGGAAATTATCCGATGAGCGTAGAGATGTTATGATGGTTAAAATAAATCAGCTGTTTGTTGATGAAAGACAAAATAATATTTCGAAATAGTTAACCTTGGTACCTACCTAATAATAATAATAATTGGCCTTTTCATCTATTTTTTATATATGATTTATTCAAACGCAAGCAACTTTTTAATCCATGCTATTTATGCTGCGCTGTAGTTGCCCGGGTCATAACCTACCTAGGTGTGTAAATATAATCACCAAGCTGAAATTACGCGACCAAAGTCCCTGACTGTTTTCAACTGTGCTGTGGCGGTTTTCGACGCGACCGGCACGGTTCCAGTATAATGACTCCGTATACCAAACTTCATGCATGTTAACTACTAATATTATTAAATAACGGGGTATTTACTATGTTTTAATTTGTTTTGTAACGGATCTCGATATTTCGCCAGTAATCAACTGGCTTGTTCACGAGACGTTATTTAATAATATTTGTAGTGAAAACAACCACGTTAGTTTGAATTCATGCATGTTATATACCAAACTCCATACAGTTCGGTAAACGGAGTCGTTAATGGGTCCGCTTCGCCGGTAGAAAAGCTTCAATGATCGTTAATCGCTTTCGTTGATCGCTTCAATTTCATAGCACGAAAGAAACTATTGAGGTGGTACCTACTTAATTTACTTAAAGATGTTTCTTCTGTTTTCGCGATGTTGGATTGAAATTAAACTATTTTTTCCTGTTTTAATCGCGTTGCCCGTGAGCAAGAGGTCTGGAAAGATCTCGAAACGTAGATAATGTTATTAATATAATAAAATGAGTTTAATTTCTATTGTTGTAAGAGTCATAAAAGTCATTTCTCTTTGGCGATGGGAACGCTGTTAGGTCCCAAAAGTGTTTGTCCAGAAATGTCCGTCGAGTTCTAAAACTGTTATTATTTTGTGTAGAGAAAAAGACTTTAAAATGTTACTGTTAATCATAATATTAGCCTTTAATTTTATTATAGCTTACCTAAAATAACCATAAAATTGACAAAAAATAACTTGCTTTTTCTTAATTAATCCTGAGTTGCTTTAGATATAATAGTATAGTTATAATATTCCAGCCAACCGAACCACGGATACAAATTATTTTATTATGTTTCTAGTATTTGTTGTTATAGCGGCAAAAGAAAAACGTCTTCTGTGAAAATTTTAGCTATCACGGTTCTTGAGATAGGTATGTCACCTACAGCGAGGTGACAGACAGTGAAGTCTTAGTAAAAGGGTCTTGTTTTTACCCTTTGGGTACGGAACCCTAAAGAAATAAATTGTTTTCAAATGGCATGCCTCAGGCTAAAAGCTCTAAAGCTCAAAATACACGGGCGACACTGACACTGCAACTCTTACCAGTAGACCCCACACATACACCAGACTAGTACAGCAGGCAGGCTAGAAGCTATCAGGTTCAGAATACATCAATAGTTGCTATAGGTAAAATAATTGCTGTAGGTATAAGTGAGTTTTAAGAGGCAGGCTCGTTTACCAACCACGGTGTCTACGGTCAAAGATTCATTCTAAACATGAAGGTGTGTAACCTTTCGGCACTTGTATTAATCATCCAATAAAGTTAGATATGTATTACTTATGTAAGCATGTGTCGAAGTTCGTGCCAGACACAACAGGTTGGTTCTTTGCTGTTAATATTTAAACAGATCTAGACAGTTATGTACGTACGTATATATTACCAAAATTGGATGTTAAATAATTACTGTTTATTTTTGTGATTGGGCTTAATTTACAGTGAATCTTAATATTGAACTTGTAAACGAATGTAGTAGGTACCTATTTGTGAAGACATCTTAATGGGCAGGGCCTGCCCATTAAGATGTCTTCACGATGTCTTCAAAAAATATCGTATAGACGCTGCCTGCCAGGCAGGGATAGTCTATACGATATTTTTTACACTCGATAGTAAGTGTTTGAGCACTATTTTACCTGATGGTAAGGTGACGATATGGTCTGAAATGTAATGAGCTCATCTAGAAGAAGGAAGACGACAGTGGAACAAGGTCCGACACGCTTCCTTAGTGGCTGCACCGGTTAACGTATCGGAACATGGACGAAATCGCTTGGCGATATAACTTAGACCGGTGGTGGTAACAAGCTGCGACTGAAAGGCCCGCAACGAAACCCCTTTTAGTCGCCTTTTACGTCAGCCGTATACCTAACGTAGCCATATTTTTGAAGACCCGGGTACATAACCCAAATCACAGTAATGTATGGACTATGGTGCCATCGAATCCAAAACAAACTGATTTCTCGTTTAGGAAGGTACTTAGCTAATTTTTATCGAAATTGACTGACAGATTCCCACTAACATGGTAAATGTAAGGGTTTAGATGTTTGTTTATTTGGATGAATCACACAAAACCTACTGAACCGATTGAAATGAAACTTAATACGGAGATAGGACTACTTTATATATCCCAATATTCCGGGGGGATCGGGATTTACGCGGACAAAACCGCAGACAACAGCTATTAAAACCACGCGATTCAAACCGAAAAATGTCTTTAATTTCAACAGCTATTAACTCAAAAAATCATCAAAAAAACCCGACAAAATTCATTTGACATTTAACAGTTTGAATTGTCGATCCTCGATTATAAAGCGAAGTGTAAACAATCATGAATCATCAATCAGGGTCACTGGTGTTAACAACAATGTATGCTGGCTTCGACAAACTTAACAACGCAACACCAAAACACAGCGGTAAAGTATAACCAGCTTTATTACAACGCCATAAAAGCTGATACGTGAAAAAATAACGGTTGTGGTAAGTTTGTTTTAATAGATATTGGCTGTTCGATAGGCTAGAATGGGCTACCGAGTTTAGGTACATCATAATTTATGAAGCAGTACAGTACCTCGCGGTTTCGTTCGCGTAAGTTCTGTTTCCGTGGGAGTATTAAGGGCCCTATTCTGAAAAACTGAAAATCCATGTCGGGCGCATCGAAAATTGTTGATTATTTCATGACGGAATGTCGTAGAACTTTTTAATTAAATTATTTTTTTATTTTCACAAACTTGTCCATGGCTGATTGGTCCCTGGCAGGTTTGGAAATATTGTCAAATCTATCTTCAGAAGGTATGGTCAAGGTTGTAAATCATGACTTACCTACTGCGCCAACCCCAAATCAGAAAAAAAAACAATTTGGGGCTTAGCCGACCCCAGCTTCCCGAGAGGGATGCATCCGGGATCGTCGCTCGGCTCGGATAATTAATTAAAATTGATTCACCAAAAACTTAAGAAACAGTAGGTACTTTTCGCTTCCGCGATGGGGGCACGAGGGCAAGCCTGAGTCGCGGGAAACCAGAATTACACTAAATTGAAGTCTTAACCGAGTACCTATTAAATAATGAATACATGAGATGTAGCCGTGTAGCCCCGGCATAGAATACGGCTACCTTATCTCTTCCCGTGGGTGTCGTAAAAGGCGACTAAGGGAACTGAGGGAGACTAGCAAACCTTAAGTTCTCTCCGCGCGGTGGCGGATAAACTGCTTGGTCCCTTGAAGGGTTGGTGTCAGGCAGGCGGCCGGCCGTAAAAATATGGCCAAATCTATTTGCAGAAGGTATGGTCAATGATGACTTACCTACTGCTTATTAGCTGTAAGTTTTTATTTTTGTAATGTGTTTTGTAAATTTTTGGTGCAATAAAGGTTTTATCTATCTATCTATCTATCTGCGCCAACCCCAAGTTAATTTGGGGTTTAGCGGACCCCGGGCTCCCGAGAAGGATGCAACCGGGAACATCGCTCGATGAGAGAGACATGAGATGGGAGACTCTTCAATAGAATTCCACATTGGATGTGTAAAAGGGAAAATCACTGCGATCACTAGTTGCGCTTCCTCCCCATCGTTCATCAATCAATCAAAATGTATCAAGCAATCAGAGTTTATCGGAGGTCGGCTGCATGAATCCTTCTTGCTTGGCTTAACACTGCTACATTTTTAGATTATTTAAACTAGCCGCGCCCCGGGGTTTCACCCGCGTAAGTCCCGATTTCAAAAACAAAATGTAGTCAATATCCAACTTCAAAGTCGCATCTATCAAATTACGAAAGGGGGCAAATGCAGAACAGATCATTTCTATACCAAAATTGATTTAGCACATTAAATGTGCAAACGAAGTTACACAAAAATATGGAGTTACTTTGGCATTTATAGAGTAAGTATAGAAAATTGCGAGTTGGACTCGTGCATGAAGGGTTCAGTAGTTTTTGCGGCAAGATATCTCTTAGAAACGTCGGTTATTACAATGTAATTTACTGTGTCTTCGAAACGCGACCTCCAATGAGAATAAGACACAAAAAACTCATAGGGTTCTTTATTGCTCCAGTTCCACTTTTGTTCAATATTAAATATGCGACAATGTAAATCACATGATTAATGCAAAAAAATACAAAATACAAATTTTGTATTTTTTTGCAGTAATCTATGCTATAATAATCCTTACTAGCATTACAAGCGCGAGATTTGTTCGTTCGAGATTTGTTACAAAGTAATTAGCTAGCAGTACCCAAAGTTTAAACAAAGGACCTTTTTACTAAGACTCTACTGTTCGTTCGTAGGTCTGATACGAACACTAGAATCTAGTAAAAGGTTCCGGTTTTTACCCTTAGGATACGGAACCCTAATAAGATTAAACGCTTGGCGTGCAAAGGAAATGTTGAGTAGTCGGCAAATAAGTGACTTCCGTTTTACCTTACTAATTACAACTTAGAATGCCATTAACGATGTTAAACATGTTTAACTTGTTGTACTTTAAATTAATTTACATTATAGTATTTAGTTTACCACTCTTTCTGCAACAGTTTTTTTTAACTGTAATAGTACCTACCAATGAGTGTTATAATCCGAATGCACGAAATAGGTGTTAAGAAGCCGCTTTTTTTTCTGGTAAGAAAACTAGGTAATTTCTATATTTCTCATTTATTTAATACGTTTGATGAGTTATTGACAACTAATTTCACCTAAAAAAAATATAATATGTATAGTATATTCGTTGTCTAGTCCCATAGTACAAGCCTAGTGCTTAGTTTGGGGCTAAATCGCGCTGAGTGTAACGTAGTGCAATATTTATTATTTATTTTATTTATTTATTTAATGGTAGGTACGTTGATATGGTCTAAGATGTAACACGCTCATCTAGAAGAAGGAAGACAGTAGTGGAACAAGATAAGACCCGTCTTTCTTGGTAGCTGCACCGGCTAACGTATCGGAACACCGACGAATCCGCTTATCGTTACGGCTTAAATAGATAGATTTATACTTTATTTGCACAACAAACAAATACAATTAGTACCTACCTATACATCAAAAGTAAGACAAATATACCTACGGAATGCATAAAAGTAAAAACTTTGTACAAATGGCCGATCTTATCCCTAAAAGCGGGAATTTCTTCTAGGCAACCTTAGGCCGGTGGATGGTAGCAAGCCACGGCCACAAACCTTTCCACCAAGAAACCCCTTTTGATCGTTGACATTTTTCTTTGTTGACATTTTTGATTTTATTTCTAAAATGGGTCTGGTACCTGTAGCTAGCAGTTATAACTTCGTCCATGTAATATGTAAATATACGTATTACGTTACACGGACATTTACGACAAGTCCACTTGACGATACGGTCTTGACTAAGGGTGGTAACAACCTACATTCCCATAAATAACTTATAACCATAACCAAACCCTTTCAATAATGTATCAAGTGAGTGACCCTGCCGTAAAAATCAAAGTTGCAAAATCAGTGTCGATTTATTTCGGACAGGCAATGACGTGGCTCGGTCATCCGTCTGCCCGTAGCCTAATAAAGCTGGCCCACGTCGGGCGGTCGGCTATTACTGCCAATTACACGCTCGTATGGCTGGCACCCCTGCATTGTTTAGGTAGAGGTTCTATTCGTGAGCGGAGAGGACGATGTAGCGGGGAAGTTTTTTTTGGTGATTTTTGGATTGAAATATCCTAAATATTTTTTTGTTTTTGTTACTCAAGGCATTTTTATCAAGATTTTTTTGTACCCCAACGTCAATTCCAACTAGACCACACGAGCGTCTAGTTGGAATTGACTTTGAGGAAAATTTCTAGGTTGAAATATCCTTTTTAACCGACTTCCAACAAAAACAGGTTAACATCTCAAATCAACACAAAATATGTTTATGTCAATAAGATATTCACAGATCATTTTGAATCGTCAGTAATCTAGTGTGTCTTCGGAACGCGACCTCCAATCAGAAGAAGACACAAAAAACTGTTTTTTGTTGTTGTAGTGATCATGTGATTCACATTGTCGCATATTTACTATTGAAATACATATAATACACATAATAATCCTTACTAAAATAATAAGCGCGTAAGTAACTCTGTCTGACTGTATGTTTAAATAAGTTTGTAAAAAAACACAGTAACATCCACAAACACATAACCCGCCTAACCCCACCCGGACGTCCAGGCAAATTAAAATGTGACATAGTGCGGGTAAGCGTGTCACTTCGTCATTCCTCATTCGCACCGCGAGAGATTGGAATCAGCAGCCTGAGACTCTATTCCCTGGCAAGTGCAATTTGGAAGTCTTTAATTCTCAAGTGTAATTCAAAGACTACCTACATCAACACTTACCATCAGGTGGGATAGTAGTAAAAAGCAGGCCTATAAATACGTACGTAATAAAAAAGTAGAACAAATTAGCGGGCCAACAAAAAAATTGAACATTATCTAATAATACCTAACCTACATACATAGGTACAGTGTACAATACATCGTGAAACGAAACGAAATACGCAGTCAATGGAGCTGTCTCATTCACGTTTCATGCTCCCATGATTTGTTTCCATTATATGTTGCGAATAGGCGAATACCTACAATGTTCGCTCATGCATGATTAGCTCTACTTTCAATTTGTTTCATGAACATTGAATTTAATATTCATATTAGATACAATTTACGGCGATTTCTAGTTTGCTACAAATTTTTTATTGTTTTTTTCAGACACAAATGCAAATTCCATTTTGATTATCTATCTAACAATAAAATTTACAAATTAAACAAGTTTCTTGTATAGATTTTTCTTCTGTTTTCGCGATGTTGTATTGAATTTTAAAGGCCTGAATCCTCGAATCCTGAGGAAGAGGCCTGTATAGGTCTCGAAAAGTTAAGCGTTGAAACAATGCTAAAAGTAATTTATACCACGCGATTAAAAATGAACAATGTCTTTAAAACATTTTTCTATATAACACACTATTTTACTGCAAAGGTTGGTCATTGCCATTTAACGTGGCAATGCTACTAGCGTAGTGAGAACATTTGCACCGATAAAGGCAATTTATTTGAATTAATTTAAAATTAAGCTCAATTTTCGGTTTTAATATCAAGTTGTGTTTATTACTTTTAGCATTGTTCCAATGCTCAACGTTTCGAGACCTTTACAGGTCTTTTCAATCCTGAAGAAAACAAGAAAAATGAGTTTAATTTCAATCCTACATCGCGAAAACAGAAGAAAAATAATAGATAAAGAAGAAGAAGATAAAGAAAAATAGATAAAGAAGTGGATTCCCTTAAGGTTTATCATGGATGGTAAAAAGTATAGAAATAGACAAACTCTTCTTTATCGACTTGATGACAATTATACTTTTAAACTTATTAGTTTAAAATTATCGGTTTTAATCGCGTGGTGTTTATTACTTTTAGCATTGTTTCAATGCTCAACGTTTCGACACCTTTACAGGTCCCTTCTTCAGGATTGACTGAGATGACTTATTAGTTTAATACGAACAACATTGAAATCGCTTAGCTACCATCACCGCTCGTGAATAAAACGCGACCTTGATACCGGCATGCTTCAAGGCACGGGCCGAGCATACCTGTTGTCAAGCATGCGATGTTTAGGGCGTGAACTATCGCCAGCCTAGCATTTTATTATTTTTTTTAAATAATAAAAAGGTTAGCTTTTGACCACTATGTTACCAGACGACGGTTTAAGATTTAGCACGCTCATAGAATATCCGTTTTCTCATACGTGACTGACACAAATCACGTCGACGGTCGATATTATGAACTAGACCCGTTTCAAAGTAGGAAGACGCACAGCCTAAACCACTGATAGTAGAGAGCTGGAATTTGGAGAGTGTGTACCTTAATCGAGGCATCAGAAAAAAGATGAGAAAAAGGTTTTTCGAAATTCCCACGGGATCGGGACTTACGAGGGCGAAACTTCGGGACACATCTTTAGTCTACACTAATATTATAAAAAGGAAAGATTTGTATTTTTGTGTGCCTGTATGTTTGTAATGAATAAATTCAAAAACTACTGTGCCGTGTTCACTCTGAGTAACTTTTAATCCCGATATTCTCACGGGATCAGTACTTACGCGTGTGAAACCGCGGGACACAGCTAGTTTTTAATATAATTACGAAAATAAAGAGTTTTCATATACCTAGATACCTACCGCAATGCACACTCGCAAAATGCAATAAACCTAAGAGCTTTGAATATGACGTCATCGAATGAAATCTAAATGAAAATGAGTCATTGAAAGAGCATACCATAGAATACCTAGAATCGAAAACCTAGTTAGAGCGTGTGCCACAGTGTAACAAGCAGAGAGGTAACGATGTTTGACCATGAAGAAGAGACAGGGCTGTCCAATGTAGAAACTTCTTGTCAGGGGCATGATAAACAGGGCACTGTGCCATCAGTAGATATGACATCAGAAAGACAACAGTCGTAAAGGCCACCGCGGTAACGTTACAAAAAATTCAATTATGCTTTGACGTTTTAATCGTCGTTCATAAGCTTCATCGTTTTCAAAAGTTGTATGCCTAGATGTCTAGTGGATATAACCCCCTTTCGGGTTACATTCCCATCCTGCAAACATATTGTAAACATAACTAGCAGCGTCCCGCGATTTTACCCACGTAAGTCCCGATCCTGTGGGAATTTAGAAAACTCCTTTATTAGTGGACACCTTCATATGACAAAGAACTAATTTCCCAAATTACATGTCTCTAGGACTAGCGGTTTGTGCTCTGCGTTGATATAGTTTAATCAGGACTTTGTATTTTATATTTATAGATAAAATGGTGCTGGACTGGTAAAGTACAGTTACAAATAGATAAAAAAATATTGTATAGGTAACATTACACACATTGCAATCTAGCCCCAAACTAAGACTATGGACTAGGCTTGTACTATGGGTAGATACGCTAGACAACGGTTATAACTACATATTACACTTTTTTGTATATACATACATATGATACAATAGAATACTCTCTAATCAGAAACAATTATTTATTTTAAGCATAAATACTTGCTCCCGGCGGGAACCGAACCCGCATCCTTCTGCATTGCAGCGGGCCTTCGCCCGACATGCCACAGAAGCCGTCTAATTGTACTAATTAATCGAATACTAATAGCATTGGAGTAATTAGAACAATTGTATTGCTGCTACTGCATTCACATAATTGCACTGTGACACTTTTATTGAAAGCTCGTGAATGCGCTTACCAATTAGGGCTTAGGCAAAAGGTTTTCTTGCACCTTTCATTTTAAAAGGATCTTTATTTGCCTTTTGTTTAGTAAATTTTCCCCTTATTCGTGTTTTAAAATATACCTTTCTTCATTGCCTATACATAATTGAATGTACCTACGCAAACAAGAAATAAATAATTATATAGTATTTCCATTGTCTAATACCCATAGTACAAGGCTAGTGCTCAGTTTTGGACTAAATTTGCGCTGTGTGTCTTCATCATCCGAGTGAGTTTCCCGGTTGCATCGCTCTCGAGAGCCCGGGGTCCGCTTAATTGCGCAAATTTGCGCTGAGTGCAATATTTATTTATTTTGCGTACAAGCCGTCCCAAATGGCATCATCTCGTCTAAAATTACAGCAATGTATTATGCAACATCGTTGGTTTTTAACAAAGCATGTGGCCTCTCTGCGGTCTCTAGACTAGCAAACAGGTAAACCCGAGAGACGCTCGCTAGGATAATGTTATCCGAAGTCGTAAATCCAGGTCATTAGAGCTGCATCGCCACATAGATTACATTACATAGGTAGCTAGATGTAGCTGGCTCTCTGTGAGCTCGTTTACTTTGCTAAGTAAACAAAAGTTGCTGCTTGCAAGAGATTTACTCTCGTGCGACGTTATTGAGGTTTTTATTTATAGGTCTGTATAGGTAGGTCGGTACTTATTTATTGGATTGAAGTTTCTTAAGAGGATAGTCTCTATTCTCTTACTCCATACAAACGTAGTTTACATTTTCCTCCCTGGATAAAGACATTAGAGCAAATATGTTTATGCCATAAAACTTATATCTGTCATGACTATGACAGATATAAGACAGATACCTTTTTATTTTTTTCATTTTATTATTTTTTTATTTTTTATTACTATTTTAATTAGAAAATTAAAAAAAAAAAAAAAGGTTGCATTGTCATGACAGATATAGGTTTTATGGCATAAACATATTTGCTCTAATGTCTTTATCAAGGGAGGAAAGTGTAAACTACGTTTGTATGGAGAAAGAGAAACGCAGTTTGCGAGTAGAGCTGAGTTACATAGTGGGATTTGTTATGTTATGCGATGTGTGTAGCCTCCTGAGTCCTAAGTAATTTTTTCAAAATTTGTAAATTTAACCGCATGTCCTATAGAAAGAACAATTTCGAAGAAAGGCTTAAGACCTGAGACTTTACGCGCCTAGAAATAGGGTTTAAAGTTTATACAACATTTTTTGCTAGAACAAACATTTTAGCCATAGACATAAAGATCGTTTTAGCATTTAAATTTTTTGGGTACTAATTGTTCGTTCTATAGGACATCGGGCTTTAAAATTTAAGAATTTGTACGTTATAAAGGATTTTCGGACTTGAGAGTTAAAAAATATATTAATATATATAAATAAAAATGCACTCCAAAAATCAAAATACTCAACTTTTATTAAAAATTCACAAAACGTATGGAACACTTTTATAAAATCAAGAAACTTAAACCTTACTCTCTCAGTCTCAAACATTATTCAAGAGATCACAAAGGTAATTTAGTAATTATGAAGAACATACAACAGAACACCGAAAATACTTTAAAAAGAACATATTTGTTTATGGCATATTTTGTGATTTTTAAGATTGAGTTTTGATAAAAATTTAATGTTTACATGAAGGCAGTTATTATATCTCAATATTAAATGTAAAGTAAACACAAAATTTAAACAAATAACATTATAAAACAAGTATTTAATTACCTGATGTTCGTTGGTGATCCATTTTCAATCTCGTACACTGGGCGAATGAAAAAATATCTGTCCACTGATTGGCTGATCCCATAGGAAATGAATTGTTTTGTCAGTTTAGACATTGACATTGACTTTTGCACAAATCGGCGCGAAATTAAAAAGGAAAAACGAAAATGTGTGTTATAAAGTACGTGCGGTCATTACACGACAGTAACAAAAAAAATGTCGGGACTTAATAAAGTTCGCCAAATCGTTCTTTTTAAAGGATGCTAGGACTTAGGAGGGTATGTAGATAACTACGTGCGGGTATTAGCTGGCTATCTATACCTATAAAATGCTTTGTCCTCACTGCTCACTGACTGATCAACGCACAGCCTAAACCGCTGATAGTAGAGATCTTTGGAGAGTGCTTTCTTTATTGATGTAGGCATCCGATAAGAAAGGATGTGAAAATTCGCATGGGTACGGGACCTATGCGGGGAAAACCGCGGGACGCAGCTAGTACAAACTGGCAATAAGAGGTGTAACTACCTATAGTAGTTGTGAAATTAATAAAAATATGAAATCTGGACCACTGGATTTTTCTTCTGATTAGGTAGGTACCTACATGATGTTGGATTGAAATTAAACTTAATTTACTGAATCACATCTCAGTCAATCTTAAAGAAAAGACTCTTTTTAAGTCTCGAGACGTTGATCATTGAGACAATGCTAAAAGTAATAAACACCACGCGATTAAAAACGAAAAATAAGTCTAAATTCAAAAATAAATAAGTCGTCAGACTTCTTTTGTAAAATTTAATATTTATAATGAAACCAAACACCTATAAAACATAATTGAAATTAAAAACTAAATTAAAACTAAAACTGATTAAAATAAAACTAACTAAAAACTAAAATAAATCTAAATCAGCTAAACTTTTGGTGGAGGGAAAAGTGCCCAGAATACTGGCTGCATTGCCCCGTTGTATACAAATACTTATTTTCTGGGCAAAATACAAGCCAGCATTCCGATCACCCGAAGCCTCCACCAAACGTTTAGCTAGCTCTCTGTACAGCTCCAGAGCGGCCGGCCCCCACGGACCTAAAGTCTCCACCCCAAACGGCACAAACATGTAACCCCTATCTAGATGACTATATTTGTGCCGTTTAAGGTTTTCCGCTTTATCAGCGGCAGCTCCTGCCCGCACCGTGGTTACTGGAAGATGGGAAGGAGCCAACGTGTCCACACAAGTCGCATCCCAAACTAGGGGCCTACCCATCTTCCAAGGAACGAGAGTCATTCCATCGGGTCTCTTGCCGTCGTCCCGTAAAAGTCCGTTAGGTTCTAAAGTTGACAGGACGCCGGCACTGCCGAAGGCCCGACGGATGACATCGTTCAGGTTGAAGTGCCGTGGTATCCTGCCCGCACTCTTTGGGCAGGATAATCCGTGGTGACCGAGCCGGTCTACAGGCTCTCCACAATATGTCGTCTATGTAGTAAGTAATAAATTTTAAAAGTAGTTTCACAGTAATAAAACCTCACGCTAATACTAATATTATGTTATGTATAAATTAATAATTTTACTAAACGCTTCCACACATGTTTTGATTTTATACTTTGAAACCACTAACTTAAGGCACTTTTTACGATAACTTGTCAACACCCAAATTTTGAACATACGGTTATAGGTCAAGGAGACAATCGATTTACTTGTGCGGTTTTTTATATAGTCATGATAATACCTATAAATTGCCTTTTTCATGTTTCCGAATGAGGAAGTTTAACTTCTTTTATTTTTAAGATTCCGTACAGACACTTACATCTTTATTAATAACTCCAAGTTACAAGTAAAAAATAAAGTTTCTTTCAAACTGTACCTCTTTATAATAATAGTTTAGACTAGCTGCGCCCCGCGGTCTCATCCGTGTAAGTCTAGATCCCGCGGGAATAACGGAATAAAAAGTCGGGTAGCCTATGTGTTATTTCAGGTCTACAGCTATCTAACATACGGCATACCTACCGAGTTTCATGGGAATCGGTTCAGCGGTTTTTACGTGATTGAGTAACAAATACACACACACTACTTTCAGCTTTATAATATTAGTAGGATATCTTTTATACGTTACGTAAAAAGCACAAGTATTGTATTTTTCACAAAAGAAACGATAACTAGGCACAGATGGGTATAGTACGGAACTAAAAGCCATCTCATTAGGGATAAAACAATAAGGCAGATATTACAAAAGGAATGAAAGGCTGAATGTCTGAAACAAAGCGCTGCATTGCAATCAGCCTTTGAGACTGCAATTTACTTGATAACGGAAAACAAATATCGTTGATTTATTTAAACCGTTTCTATGGCGACTGTAAAGCTGTAAGTACCTAGCTTATACAATTAAATTATCAGTAATCTACACTAATATTATAAAGAGAAAGATCTGTATTTTTGAGTGTATGTGTGTCTGTATGTTTGTAATGAATAAACTCAAAAACTACTGTGCCGATTTCAAAAATTCTTTGGTAAATTCTTTCCATTAGAAAGCTACATTCACCCTGAGTAACATAGGCTACTTTTGATCCCGATGTTCCCACGGGATCGGGACTTACGCGGGTGAAACCGCGGGACGCAGCTAGTAATAAATGAACTCAAAAACTACTATGCCGATTTCAAAAATTATTTCACCATTAGAAAGCTACACTGACTCTGTGTAACATAGGCTACTTTTGATCCCGATATTCCCACGGGATCTGGACTTACGCGAGTACCGCACGCAGCTAGTCATTATATATTTTTGACATTCGTTTTAGGCATTTCGCTTCAAGGCAAATTGCATTTTAGATGACCTGATCAAGACTTTTTACCGCTTACCGTAGTCGAAAACAAAGAAGTTCATTACATTGTAATATTTAAATACTTTATTATTTGAAAAGAGGTTGTATTGTCATAAAAATACTGGCAGTCTTTGTAACAAAAAAAGGAAGGTAATTTAAATAGTTAGTAGCAACTTCCGTTCTGAAACAGGAAATGATCATTTTATTTTTCTTTGTGAAAAGTTTTTATAGATGTATGTAGCGGCCAGTACTAACTGTCGAATCTAGTAAAGAGGCCAGGCTATATGTAAATAATAACTAAAAAGTTTCTTGTTCAAAATTAAATCTCTTTTGAAAATAGGTTTTATACCTAGTCATAAAAATACTGGCACCATTTGTAAGAAAAAAGTGGAGGTAATTTAAATAGTTAGTAGCAACTTCCGTTCTGAAACAGGAAATGATCACTTTTTTTTTAAATGTTTTTGTAGTTCTACGTAGCGGCCAGTATTTAATTAACTGACGAATTTAGTAAAGAGGCGAGGGGTATAAACAAATATTTACTAAAAAGTTTCTTACACTATTAAAAATAAATCTGTTTTTTTAAGAGAATTCCCGATTTTCAGTGTTTGATACTTTTATATGTAAGTAAACGTAACGGTCAAAAACTTTCTTTACTGATGGACATTCTGCACCTAAATATTTTGAAAATTCGAATATTTTGAGAAAAAGAATCACAATGAATACGTAGCATTATGGTATGGTCGATTTTTAAGAAGGCGGATTAGGTAAACTTAGGCAGTTTACCTAATTGGCGCTATAAAAGTTACTATTATGTATTCTAAGATAAAATATTTTTTTCAACCACAGAAATTCAGTTGTTGATCTTAGCTACTAAGCTAGCATGATCTCGTAACATCGATTTGCAAAACTCAGTCTGGTAAAAAATACTATGTTGACGCACAACACATCGTTGAATTTTTTACCTTAAACCTAAATACAAATACGAACGACGAACAGCGTACGAATAATATTATCTGTCATAATTTAAAACATTACAGCAGTTCTGTTTGTGGTTTTGTTAAAACAAATTGGGCGGAAAATCTCTTTAAAACAAATGGAATTGGTTATTACATTATTTTTGTTCGTCTGTTGGCCAGTCGATAGGAACGAATATTTCGATACAGTTTTCAGCACTTAAATATATTCTGTTGTGTCTGTACGCAGGTAGGTAAATAAAGGTATAATTGCTTATCTATGGATTCCTTAGATATCTGTTGCTATTCAAATTGGTAAATTTTAACTTTTCCTCAGCGATCTTTATGTGGAAGCTTCAAAGTTAAAACCATTAAAATCTCGTAAAAATAAAGTAGGTATAGTTTAAAAAGTTAGCATTAAAAATATTTGTATTTATTCCTTAGCAGTCTCCTGCTTTCACGCATTTCGCAAAAAATACCTCTGTTTATAAATAAATTGTGATTTTGTCTTTTACGCGAACATAATAACTGTTTTAATTCATGTGTAAAAAGTCCAATAAAAACGAACACCTACTAGTAGATAGGTTTATTTTATAAATATATTTGATTTGCACATTTTAACACAGAATATAATATTATGTGGAGTAGCAGCGGCCCCCATATTCACCCGAGTAAACAATTTTTTATTCCGATAGTCCCATGGCATATACTTACAAATCGCGACTATTTTGATACGAGACCCGCATTTCTTTACGCACAGAATAACTCGACAAATGTGAAATCAAATGAATTCACCATCTCTGAAGCGTAGACAACGAATCTTTCACGCAAGGATAAGTAAACATGAATTAAATAGGTAATCGCTTACCGTCATCTGGAGGCAATAAAACACAACCGCGTTGGTACTTCGTTCTTATGTCAATAGGGGAGAGTTGAAAATCGCGTCTAATCCCATTCTTCATTGGGATTCGGTCGGAATCATGGAGCGTACTAAGCAGCTCACTGAGTAATGCTGGTATAAGCTCTTCCAGTACGTTTATGAGGCCGCATAAGGGAAGAACTAAGGAGGGAGTCAGGGGCAGATGCTAGGGCTTTGATGGTAATAATCAAAGGAGAATAAAATAATGAAAATACAAGGCGTGGGTGCCAAAGAGATTGAGGTTTTGAAAGACTAATATTACTAAAAATATTTAAATAATCATTATACACATCATAGATCCCTAATTTGTTTTTACTTGTTTCTGCAAAACTTCTCATGCACTTAATATAGAAAAATATTATTGTAAATATTTTTCTAAACTCTTTGTAGGGATCTTCCTATCCTAGCATTGAACTGAACAATATTGCCATATACCACAACGCAAATTATATGCGCAAATAATTATTTTCACAGATTACATAACAATAACTGCCTACTGCCTGCCTGCTCAGGCCCCCTTGCTACGCTCGGGAGTTAAGTCTACAGTCCTTCGTTACGCTCTTTCTTCATAATATGTGCTGTAGGTGTGGCCTCTATAAGTGTAAGAGTATTTTGAGCTTTACAGTAACACTAATACAAAGTTGTGTAACTGTATGGCAAGGGCGTAATAACTGCCCTTATGCCTTAGTCCGTCCTGCCATCCATCCCCATATAGCATCGTTTATTAATCGAATTGTCGCAGCTAAAATACAATGTTTGTTTTACAAGCGAAGCGTCACGGAACGTAACGCTACCTAACTACCTACATTTTTATAACTCAAAGGGCGGGCTTCCCATGAAAAAATAAGCAGGTATTGTCATCATGAGGTATACCTTTTTACTAAATAGTGCCATAGTGAGGTAGTTTTCACAATAGGTACCTACCTAACTACCTACTTAAGTACCTAACTACATAACAACTTAGCCTCTACAAAGAAGGCGCATAATGGGAACCGGGACCGTTCCGGAAGCGGTTTTTTAGGGTTCTGTACTCAAAGGGTAAAAACGGGACCATATTACTGAGATTCCGCAGTCTCTCCGTCTGCCACCAGGCTGCATCTCATGAACCGTGATAGCTAGACAGGTGAAATTTTCACAGAAGATGTAGGTATTTCTGTAGCCGCTATAACAACAAATACTAAAAACAAAATAAAACAAATATTTAAGGGGGTATTAACAAAATTTCATCTCCCATAGCACGCTTATCCAGAAGAAGGAAGATGGCAGTGGAACAAAACTCATCCCGACTTCCTTAGTGGCTGCACTGCACCGGTCTACGTATCGGAACATTAACGATTCCGCTTGGTGCTATGACTTAGGCCGGGGGTGGCAACAAACTTCGCCCCAAGAAAAATCTCTTGTTTTCGCTCAAGGACCGCTAATTATATTGCGTCCTGCGCTTTACAGTGTCGCCATGTTAGACGATCTCATAAAACGTTACGACTTACTGCGAACAGTAGACTTTGCTAGCCCTTTATTGCAAGAAGATTCTCAAATATTGTATTTATTTATTTTATTTTATTTGGAAAACATACAGTGAATAATATCTAAGTAATAAGAAGTTAAAAACTAAACACCATTTACACATTTTCGCATATAACGTCTGCATTACTTAATCCTCTGAGAACCAACTCAAGAGGTATGTAAGTTATTCAATTTGAAGTAACAGATAGTATAGCGCAACAACACAGAAATCAGGAGAAAGAGGAGGCAAATAATTATTAAAAATAGATGAAACAGTGATTCATGAAATCTAAATTGGTAGGTACTTATTAGAATCATTATTATACAAATCGCACACCATACTGATATCCACTGTGGAGTTTGTGATGTTAAAGGTGGTTCTAGGAGCACTATCAATGTACCTAGTATCTTATAGTTTACTCTTCTTTAGGAGAAGGAATCTAAAAATGAGCGATTTACAGTATTTAGAAGAGCTATTCTGTTCATCACTCCGAAAATACTCAGTAGATAATCAACATATTTTATGAGCCTAATAAGAAATTATTGTAATCGAATCTCATATATGATATAACATAGCCAATCAAAAATCTCATTTTCATCAAAAATCTCAAAGTTTACATCTCATTTACATTTCATTTGTTTTACATTATTCCCAATAAAAAGTAATTAAAAAAAAAATGTTTCTCTGTTTTATTTCATTTCGAATGAATATTTTGGAAAACCTTGTGGTGGGGACCCTATAAAAGTAAAATCTTAATCCGAATAATATCGATATTAAGGTAGAAAACTACATTTTTCATAATTTATTTTGGTATTAAGTTTGTATGGAACCATTTCCATACAAACTTAATACAACAGTCGCCGCGTTCTTAAAACAAATGCTGCCAGACTTGAAGCAAAACCGCTTCGCTCGCCCGTCTATTAGTTTTGTAAATAATGGGGTTGAAATTAAAGACATTTTTAGGTTTTAATCGCGTGGTGCTTATTACTTTTAGCATTGTTTCAACGCTCAACGTTTTGAGACTTCTTCTTCAGGATTGATAGGAAATCCTGAAGAAGAGGCCTGTAGTACTAAAAGTAATAAACACCACGTGATTAAAACCGAAAAATGTCTTTAATTTCAATACGAAATCGCGCAAACAAAAGGATAATAATTGAATTGTTTTAGTATTAGTTTAAATCATTGGAAAAACTTGTTATACACCATTAAATCTCGACTTTGAAAAACCCATTTCCAATAAAAAAAAATTAAACATGCGTTAAAAAACACATTTAGGTATTATATTTTACAAATACATGGCAGAGTTTTCTCGCTGCCTCTCATCACTCAAACCCTGCCAAGACTAATTCGCGTCTGGAAGCAGCAGGGCCATGGTCACATAATATTTTACGACTCTGCATAATGCTCTTTTGAATTAAACGTCGACTTTTCATATTTCCACCCTTGTTTATTAGGTCGAATACAAGTTACAGCGTTTTTATTGACGCTTCAAGTATCTGATGTTATTGCTGATAGGCTAACGGCTTCGTCGAAGGTCTTCGGATTGTTGTATCGGTTTGAGGTTATTCTACATATTCTAGAAGTCGAGAACTTAAATATGCGGTCGAATTGAGGACCTTCCTCTTTATTTGTAGTCGGTTAAAAATCATCTGCTCTCCGTGCTATATGTCCTGCCCACTGCCACTTCAAAGAGCTAAGCTTAACATCCTTATCAATAACTTATCTAAGGTTAGATAAGCTAGATCATATTTTGCTTCTGTCAGTTAACATTGGCATTTCTTCTTACGGTATCTAAAAGACTAAACAACCTCAACGTACTATTTATGTATTCTGTGCCCCAACTAAGACAAGTTTTTTTACTAGATTTTTCTTCGGTTTTCGTGATGCTGATGTAAAACAAACCTCATTTTTCGGTTAAGATCGCTTTGTTTTTATTATATAAAGCAATTTTTAACGACTAACGCTTAGGTCTTTACAGAATCTCCTGTCTCTAGGCTGAGGCTGTAATCGGCTAAATTACACCAGCTCAGTCTACCCGTGATCAGGAGATAAAACCGAAAAAATGTTGATTTTTCTTAGTAATATGGCAATTTTTCATGCTTTTTTTTCGACTTCAGAAAATAGATACATCCTCCATTTTCTGAAGTCGATAAAAGACATGAAAAATTGCCATTTTACTTAAATCGGTTCTGGGTATTTTGTATCCAACTTTTTATCTTGGTAATATTAGGTAGGTATTCTATATTAAAGAAAATCATAAAATATGTTCATATCGAATGTCCGACGCATTCCAAAAAGTTTTTCAATTATTTTCCCATCTTGATCAAAGAGAAATCCTAGAACAACAAAAACTAATACGAGGCAACGACAATCCGAATAAAGTACAACAACTATAGTATGTAGGTATACCTACACCGGGAGGTTAAAGGTACCTACAGGATGTTATATTTTTATCAACAATCCGTTAGGTATGAGTAACACGGGCGACACTGACACTAAAACTTTACCTATAGAGCCCACATCTACAGCACACATTATACAGAAATTCGTGTACCTACTGTAGTTTTTGGCCCTTTTATATTATACTAGCTGACCCGGCAAACGTTGTTTTGCCTTATAAATTATAGATAGTGCCGATTCTCAGACCTACTGAATGCGTATGTGGAGTTTGGTGGAGATCGGTGAAGCCGTTTCGGAGGAGTACGGTAACTAACACTGTGACATGGAAATTTTATATATTAGATATAGGTAAAGTTGCTGTGTCAGTTTCGCTCGTGTATTTAAGGCTTTATCTAATAAACTTTTTAAATTCACACGATTTGTTATCATATTTACATTTTCCCGGGTCTTTATCGCGTATTATTTATTTTCTTACCTCGACGTTTCAACCATGTTACAATGGTCTTGGTGGCGAGGGGACTGATAATACGCGAAAAAGACCCGGGAAAATGTAAATAGGCTTTATCTAGTTTAGATTTTTCGTCTGTTTTCGCGATGTTGCTGGATTTAAAAAATCATTTTTTTTTGCTTTAATAGCGTTGTTTTCACTATTTTTAGCATTTAATCAATGCTCAACGTTCCGAAATCTTTACAGGTCTCTTCTTCAGGGATAGACTGATTTTTCCTGACTGATCTACACAATTTAATTAGCTCGAAGTGGCACGAGCGATTCAAAAATATATCTATCCCTAATCAGACCCTGAGACCGGCCGCACGCATCGTTACAGATCTCTTCTTCAGGGATAGACTAATTTATCTGACTGATCTACACCATTTAGGTAATGCGCTCGAAGTGACACGAGCGATTCAAAAATATATCTAAACCCCCTCTAATCAGCCCCTAAGACCGGTCGCACGGTAGCGTGAACAAATACCCATCCTGTATATTTGGCAAACATCTCTATAGTAATTCAGCGCGAGTTGGAGCGCGAAAGTCGAATAGATCTGTTTACTCAACATGTTATGATATTTCGTCGTAATGAAACTAGTTGATTGGATTACCCACTTCTATTAATACGGCTGTTAATTGTTTTCCAAACTTATTCTTGTATTGTGTTTAGATAATAATGGATATTATTATTTTTAAATTATAGACTACTGTTTGACACATTTTTTTGAATAAAAAATGTCAAATGCAAGGAACCAAAACGTTAGATTATAGTCTGAAATTAAAATAACGTACTTTTTTAATTTAATTCAAATGTCTATTTTTTCACATGAGATAGGCTTGCTTTTGACCTCATCTCACTTGATGGGAATCGACGATGAGGTCAACGGTGTAACATGCTTGCCTAGATACCTATTCACTGTAGACTTGAAGACTCCAAGGTTGTAGTTAAGAAGGAATATCGACGCAGGCATTGAGGTCCACTTCGTAGCAGTCAGTCAAGAGGACAGTCTCCATTCTCTTCCATCATACAAACGTAGTCGACGTTTTCCTCCCTGGATCTGGGGACACGGTAGTGCCCCCCGCCAAGACGAGCCAGCGAAGCGTACGGGCACTACCTACCGTTTCTCGAAAGGTTTCGTCGGTTTTTTGAACCCTCATAACTTGGGTTAAAGACTTTAGAGCAAATCTGTTTATGTCAAAAAACCTATATCTGTCATGACTATGCATATACAAGAAAGGTGTATGCGTAGCGCTTGGGTTGGTTGGGAACTATAGTTTTTAATTTCAGACTATAATCTGACGTTTTGGTTGTTTTTGATATTTTATCTTTAGAAAGATGTGTCAAATCGTAGTTTGCAATTAAAAAACGAATTAAAGACTTAAAATCAAACTACTGCGTGCTGTAAGAGACTCTTTGCAAATAGGGAAAAGATAACGTGAAATAAAATACCATAATACCTAATAGCAAGCAACTCAATCAACTAAAAGACACACGTAGTTTTGTCTAGTCCTACGTCTCTGAGTATTACCTAACTATATTCTTAACTTTAAATAGTGACAATGTTATATTATTTTATTATGTTATATTATTTTATTATGTTTTATTATATTAAAATGCGATCTTATCAAACAATTAAAGTGTACCTACTTAACGAAAGAACCTTATAAATGTCATGTTTTATCTTGTTACTTTCTTGCCAATACTGTCTGCTTCCTCCATGGTGTCAGGCAGCTTGGTCCCGAGAGTCTCCGGAAGTGTGAGGATCAGCAAACCTGAGATGAAGGCCAGGACAGCGAATATTGCGAAAGGCATCTCGTAAAATGTTGCTGTACCCTAGATTTACGAAAGTTAGTCTTAGTTTGACAAAGAGATACTTTAAAAAAATAAAAGTTGTGTTTTTAAGTCTTTTACGTCAGTTCTTGGGGTTAAATGCTCCCATTAGGATGCAAGGGATCGCAGGATCCCAAGGCCGATGGCAAAAATAGGATACAGGAATCGCTATCCAAAGGGGCAATAACCTTTTGGGCATTTTAACTTTAACTAACAAAAGCACTCGATTTTATTTACTGGGTAACCATTTTTTGGGTTTATACGTATTCAAAAATCAATACCCTCCTCGGTAAGATTTGAATTCATCAGGGTCGAAGTTCGAGGGTTTAAATCCCACATTAAATTAAAAAGAGGCAACTATTTAATTCGATACTCTTTTGAATATTTAATACTAGGTATATCCCTGGCTTCATTGTATCCCAAAACTGCTACATCTATTATATTAGAATTACCTAACAATAATAACTTTAAAAAATTCGAAATTTGTGTTTATAGCTCAAGGCTAACTTATCTTTAAAAAAACGGGACTTGCGTGGACCCGTTTTTTTGGGTCGAGTTGGTATAGACGTTGGGGTACCGACCCAAAGACGCGAGTTCAAGCCTCGCCAGAAGTGAAAATTTTTGAATGCGTATTTTTCTTATTATTCTTTAATAATACCTTTATTAATTTACTTACAATAGCAGGCATCAACGGAGCAATAACGGAACCGACTCTCCCAGTCATAGAAGAAAAATGAAGTAAGCTCTGTCTATGCTTAGTGGGGTATATCTCGGCAGTATACACGTACAGAGCACTTGCCACAACTGCAATGCTAAACTTTCCAAATATATACACGGTTAGAGAGGCTCCGTATAAGTCTGTAATAATAATAGTTGTTCAAAATCGAGCAAGTATTCCAAAAAACTATAGACCAAATAACCTTTTTAAATTCACACGATTTGTTAACATACCACCCCATAGTCCCCTCACGACCAAGACCATTGTAGCATGGTTGAAACGTCGAGGTAAGAAAATAAATAATAATACGCGATAAAGACCCGGGAACTATACATCACATGTCCCACTAATATTAAAAAGTTTGTATGTGTGTGTGTTGCTCCTTAACGCAAGAAACGCAGAACTGATAACGATGAAACGTAGTACGTAGATAGGTGAGGATCTGGAATAAAACATAGGATACTTTTTATTCCGATATTTCTACGGGTTTGAGCCCATACTAATAAGTTTAAAAAAGACTCACCGCTTGGCATAAAAATATAAGCTACTTGAGAAGCTGAGCACAACCAGTAAGCTACTGTAAGAACAGGTTTTCTTCCAACTTTGTTGATAAGAAAGACTGCAGTCCAAAATCCTGGTATTTCTGCTGCTGATACGGCCATGTAATTCAAATAGCTGTTCCCCGTCATATTCACTGAAGTGACCGATAACCCGTAGTAGATCATAACTAAAGTAACCCAAAGTATGGGAGAAATCAGAACTCTATATAAAATTGCTTTATGTCTAAATATTTGCAACACCAACCATTCGGTTTTCTGCTCCTCATGTATTTGTTTTCTTTTATTTTCTTCTTCGATTGTACATCTCAAAAGTTCTAGCGATTTGGGACTCAGAGTTTTTCCGTTTGTCTTTGCCATTTTGTGAAGTAATGCTTCAGATTCAGTGAATCGCGACTTACTTATATACCATCGTACAGACTCGGTTGCGAGCCAAATGTTAAGCAGTACTAGAACTTGAGGTAAATATAGGGTGAGCATTAGATTCCTCCAATTGGGAACCGCCCAGGCGATTGCAGCTAGAGTCATTTGGCCAATAGAGAAAAAAGAAGTAATAATACCACCACATGCAACGCGATATTTGCGACCCACTATTTCCATCGCTGAAAACAAAAAGGTAAAAACAAATATACAATACAACATAATTTACCAACATGAAGTTTTGCCAAAAAGCCTAATACTTTTCAATCCTGTCCCAATTGTCCCAAGATTGGAGTGGAGCAGATTGTCTTGCTATGCCTTTCCCACATTTTGGGGTTAGCATAGCATGACAATCTCATAACTAAAGAACTCACCGATAATGTAAGCGATGCTGAAAGAACCATTTCCCATGAGAGCCTCAAGGAACTGAAAGAAGGCGAATAAACCATAGGTGCCAGCCCAATATCTAACGTTGCCAAGCACGAAGGCAGAAGTGGTAGAGACTAGAAAAGCGATCCTTCGACCCCAATTGTCTGAGATGTATCCAGCTACGACAAACCCCAATATAGCGCCAAATATCCGAATGGACCGATGAATGAACGTCGCCATTCATCACACGCTAATCCGAACTGAAAAAGTATTGTAAAACTTTAAGGCATTATCAGCAGCAGCAGAATTTTAGCAGAATTCAATAAATCTAACAGATAACCTACGTAATTAAGTACGATTTTGTTTAATTTTATTAAAAACTATATCAAAATAGATTCAAAAATCGACATAGAAATATTTTGTGATAATTAAGTTGATAAGTTAGCCCGTGGGAACTTAGGATGTGGATGACGCAAGATCATTGTAGAGATCGTTTGGGAAAGGCTTTGTCCAATGCCTCAACGTCTATGGGCTGAGATGATGAATATGATAATAAATTTAGTTTGGTAATACTATTTGGTATTAGAAGTACACTTACATCGTAAACTACAGTGTTAGTATTCTCGTAAACATAATCATCACAGTCTACTACGAAATCAGTGTTGAACAACTCTGGAGGACAAGTTCCAGGCGACGGTATAGCAGAAAAATTAGCGGCAGCATAACGATGACAGGCATCCAGGACGCCTGAGCTTGTAACCGGTACTGCTTTGTCTCTCCACCAAGTTGAGAAATCCGGGTTCGGAGAGTCACATTCCGGAATAAGGCATCTAAAGGTAAAGATCTGATTGTGTTATTTGGAAAACTTACACACTATTTTTACATTGGATTGACAAATACGCTCACATTTTACACTGAAATTCCGATAAGATCAGGACATTTTGTGGAAGCAATTTTAGTGGTATATAAAGGTAACCTTGTATTAATCCTTGCAGTAGTGAAGATATATTCGTTGGCGTTCCAACCAGTAAAAATAACAATCAAAGCAGTCCATGCCAGAACTCCAGCTTGATATTTCCCAAATTCCCCAATTTCTTCAGCAAGGAGTGTGTCCAGGTCCACATTTACAATACCATTTTCCGCGGATTTTGACTCAGGTTTATTAGACATCGTAACTTGCCCGCTTACAAATTCAAAGTGAGTTGTATTTTATTTCTCTAATGATTATAGTGATCATTTATCAAATTTTATTGTAGTTTTATATCGCAGGTACACGTGAATTTATCTAGATAAGTAGTACTTGGAGTGTAATAAACTTCTGACATTAAACCAATGAAAACTTTATTTACATAATAATATGGTAAAAGTAAATAGATAGGCATATTATCTTAAGTATTTTAAACAGTGAATAAAAAAAGGTGTAAGTAGGTATACTAACTCAAAACGAAACGTTAAATAAAACTATAACGCAAATAAGGAAATTAAAATTTTAAACAAAATAGCTAAAAACTTTTGAAAAAAGAAGTTTTTGTGGCCCAAGGCATGGTGCTCAAGATGCTGGCAGCGTCCCGCGCTGCATAACAAGGCTTATCCTCCGGGACTAAGAATCGCCAGCCCTCAAACTCAAACTCAAAATAAAGGCAGTACTCAGGTAGGTAAAATTTAAAATATTATGTGGTTGCAACTACAATGTGTGGTTGAATTATAAATAAGATAAATATATTTTTCAAAACAGGGCAGCGTAAAGGATCGAAACGCGAAATCAACCATTATAATTATTTCTAATCAATTCCGCATCGATGCTAAATACGGAATAGAATGGTTTACAACGCTGACACGCACGCTAGCTCGAACAGCTCGAACTCAAGCTGTTCTGTCGAACAGTAGACCTCGTAAGCACTCAGCCCACGTGGTGGGCGAAATGCCCCAACAATCAAAAATCCCCCACGACAAACAAAAATCTATAAAATTAAAATATATAGTGAACCAAGCTTGGTGAAGATCAGTCGAGATATACAACTGTAGAGGAAAAGCATCATACTGGAAAGAAAATTTTGCCAGACTTGAAGCACAATCCTAGAATAAGTTGTGATACAAAATTCCACATGTAGGTATATCTACATATTATAGAGTGTATTGCATATCAATTATAGAGTGCAGAGATGGGATGGGAGACCTTTTGGTGCCTTTGGCCTGCAGTGGAAAAAATAGGCTAAAAAAAAAAAAAAAAAAAATTCTATTATGAATTTTATTTGAACAAATCCAATGCTCTTATCTCGTTTCGTTCATAGAAGGTAAACCGACAAATTCCACCGAACATCCATAACTTGATTTTAAATTACTACTTTATTGGAGCTATCTGTCTTTTGAAATGTGATTGGACGAATTATTACGGCGCTCTCAGAAACTTTTGACCGATTTTATTCATTCAACTGAAATTATTTGAATAATATTTCACTGCGGACTTGAAAAGTCTTTCGAGCATTTATCACGCCAACGAATTTGCGTAGTCGGCGCAAGCAGCTGTTTTGTTTAATTATTTTATTACGATGGGTTCTTTTGTTCATTGTGTAAGTATTATAAGTACTTACCTACCTACCACACGCATTTGTGGGCGATTCTTTTCTTATAATTTTGAGAAAGGAATAATTTACATTATCTTGACATTTTGAGTGTTTCACCTTTACCGTATGATTCTTTCAAACTATAGGTAATTTCGAATAAAAGTGCCATTTCTTTTTGACATTTTGGAATTATAATTAACTAAAATAGTTTCTTACGTTTGACCACTATCTCACCGTAATGTTGCGATATAAAAAGTACCAAGTTTATCTACATATATGAGTTGATTCGAGAGTGAACGACTGCGTATTGACCAGAAATGTTGACGATGCGTAGTGAGAGATAGAACCAATAGAATTGCACCATTTATCTATCATCGCCCAGAGCAGTTTCTATATGGAGCGAGTCTATTGACTCCTAACAAACACTTCCCTCGCTACGCATCCTCGCACATATCTGGTGGAAATGTGGCCTTAGTTAGAGTTATTGTAATAAGGTTAATTTTTACATGTCACTAATTTTATTATTGAGATTGCTTGAGAGCAAAGTTTGAAAGAAGAGACATATCAAAGTAAACCTTATTACAATAACTGAAAACTCTGTTTTAAACGTGATATAAAATCTGCTCTCCCCTCCGAGCCGGTCTGTGTGAACGGACCCTTATGCGCATGAACATTCGGAACCTAGAAAGATGTCAAAAAAGACTATCTCAGACCCCGTTTTCCTTAGCGGCTGCACCGGCCAATATATTACACTACCTATCTAATAGCTTGAATCTTCAAAACTACTATTTGAGTGTGATAGATTGCCTCTCGATGACCCTCAAAGATAGGTAGGTGTTAATTCATGGAAGCCCAAACCTGGCAGACGATGACTATGCACTATTGGAAGACACAAAATAATGGGCTGTATCAATTTCAGTTGTTATGAATGACCCTTCGAACAGTAAGTACTTTACTTACTTAATATCTTTGGAGAAAATAGAAATGTTATTATTTATTGGAGTGGATAATATTATGGACTAGTTATTCCTTGCGGTTTTAGCTACGTCAGTCTCGATGCTTTGGGCAAATAATCGCATTCTACTAAACCGATAGAAGATATCTGAATAATATAAGTCGAACAAGAACATCTAGTAGTTAATACAGAATACAAGATGACGCGCGGTATAAGATGCGTAACTTTCGCCAGTTAGTGTGCCACACCGTGTTAGCAAACCCTGGCAGTTAAACTTACAATACAACCAAGGCTGTCGCAAATTCTCCGCTCTTTAAATCGCAAAATCATAAAGAATTGTAAGGTCAGCCTTTCGAATAAGAATACCCGATAAAACCGTCAATACAACGTCCCAGAATCGTTACTATAAATTCTGTAAACAGAAAGTAGTGTTCATGTTCGATGTTCATACAGGGTTCGGACGATATATTTGTTATTGCGCCAAATAGATGTGTTATACTGTACTATATTGGTAGTGCTGACAGAACAGAGCTTGATAAAGCCTTGCCGTCACTAGTCCGTACGAACAATAAATGGAGGAGAATCGTGTAGACGACTCGACGCTGACTTGCTGCCAAAATTGTGGCCGCGAAGAATGTAGGTAGGTAAGGTCAGTACCTGCTCGCTTTGCGCGGAAATTTGATAGGGTAAATTACCCAGTTTTTGGCTATTTTTAGAGTTTTTCCACTATTTCCACTATTTGGAAAATGCAGCTGTGGTTTTTCTTACACAGAAATTGATGATCATTCGCATTAGGTACGAGGCGTTGCTTCTGCCACTGATAAGGCCAGTCAGGAGAGCTTGCAGCATTGTTTTATCGTATACTCCTACTCCTCCCCTGTGTCGAAGAATAAACGAAACTCGGGAGTCTTATCATACTAGAAATCGTTTTTTTTTTTTAATTTTTTTTTTTACCTATCTCAGCCAAGTTTTTTTGCATTGCAGCATCGCCATTTAATGATGTGACTAATTATATATATTTCATCTGGTAGGTAGTCTTATCGAACTAGGTTTAGTGTCATGGGCTCCTCTACTAATAGTTGTTGTTCTCAAAGACATGTTTGTAAAAAGGAATTAAAAATATTTTATTCTAGCTTTACAAAACCTCTATTTGTGTACATCAAATATAACATTATTTATAGAGTAAAGAAAATAAAAAAGGCATTTTGTGCCAGTTCTGGCCATCCAAAGTAAACAGAGATTATATTGATTAATGTAAAATTGAAATTGTAAATTTTGCAACATATAACTTATTTCATCCGGACCGGTTATCGTAGTTGTCTATTTACCACAAATGGGTAAAAGGCCACAACCGGGTCTTTTGCCCTACTTCTCCTGCCTGTATCTGTAAATATATTCAAACGTGCGATATACAGGGTGTTTCGACGAGGGGGTATTAAGCCGAAAGGGGTTGTTCTAGAGGTCTAGGCGAACAACTTTTATTCTACGACTTTTGGAAATTCGAACTTTTTTTTCGAAAATTTTAAAGTTGAATCACTAAAAAAAACAGCTGTTTTTGTACAGAAAATGCAATTAATGTTTAGATTGTAGTGGTCCAAACTAAATAAAAGGGCACCTTAAGGCCAATGACCTCAAACTCTAAAAACAGCTGATTTTCATACAAACTTTAAACTCAAAATTTTCGAAAACTACTTGGAATTTCCAAAACTTGTAGAACAAAAGTTGTTCGCCTAGACCTCTAGAACAACCCCCTTTCGGCTTAATACCCCTTCCTCGGAGCACCGTGTATAAGAAAGAACGCCCGAAAAAGTTTTAGTTTTTCGTGCACACCGCCTCCAACGGTAAGCCTCATTTTTTTGTTGTTTTCGACAATACGATACAAAATCTTGAAAAATATATCGGTAAATTTTTTATCTTATAAATATTTTAATATCTTTGCTAAAAGCGTTTTACTTAGGTACCTACACAGTAGAAAATAGTTTTAAGTTAATATTTTCACCTAAATAACAAGACGACGTCCCAGAGATAAATCGCGTTGCATATCCGACGACGCGCGCCTCGACGCAATGTAGGTCAGAGTATCCTTGTACCAATCTGTGGACGTTCCATGCAAGCGGGACAACCCTGTGACCTGCTGAATTTTACTCTGTGGTTACCTGACCGTAGTAATTTTGTTTGGTTTCTTACTGCGGTAGGCTAAGTGCAAGCCTAGGTTTATACCAACGCCTCTACTTTAATTCTACGAACGATAATTCAAGAAGAAAATCTGGCATCTATGCGTCCGAAAATTTATTTTAGAGAGAGGGAGGGTTACTGCGGTTCGTTTCGATACGACATCGATACGATAATACGATGATTCTACTGTCACATTCTGATAGTAGGGTGACAGTAGAACCATCGTATTATCGTATCGTTGTCGTATCGAAACGAACCGAAGTAACCCTCCTGGTCACTTTGCTAATTAAGCAATTTTCTGCTCTGAAGTACCACAAATATTTTAAGTTATTAATACTTGTACTTGCAATTACAACTAGTAGTTTTTTTTCTCCTAAAGTCAATGATTGTCTCATCCATATTTCACAAATATGTTAGTCCCCGGAACAAGCACGTGTCCCAACGAAATTCAGAAGTAATTTAACATTTAATTAAATGAAATTTATTTAATTATTCGCTGGCCTGCCCTGACGGATCCCTACAATCCCGGGATAATCCCAAGATCCAAGTTTGGAGTACGAAATATGCCGCCAGTGGACGGACATTCCACGATTTTGTTGCCCTTTTCGGGTCGGGAGGGACTAATTAAATAAACATTATGATAATGTGACAAATTACATTGTTAAGATATATTATATTATAATGTTATGTAGGATTGACTTTGGTTTGTATAAAATAATACAAATCGACATAAACATCCCTTATATCCACCACAAACAAGTCTTATTTACTTTTAAGAAAAACAAAATAGGTACGTACTTGTATTTTTAAACCGACTTACTAAAATATTGAACTGAACTACCACGTCAGTAACTAACTAGGTTCCATGCATTTTGTGTTATATGTACCTATCTATGAAATAAAATAATTTATTGTTTGTGGATCTAGGTACAAATAGATGGTAGGTAGGTATACATAATTATAATTATATCTAGTCCTAACACGTGGGTATACAAACATGGTAGGTACCTGAATCTAGGTAGGTACTATCTACCTAACATAAAAACCAGGTTCCTATGTATTGAAAATATCTTCCCATTATAAAATAGGTTACATACACAGACGATTGATTTGTTACATACAATACAAATAAATGGGTAAGGAGGTACTAAAAACAAAAATTACTGTTACATCGATTTACCTATATATAAGTTAAGGAAGTTAAATCTCAATTTAATTACCAATAAATTCGAAAGTCGTGAACATCTGATATGCTGACATCGTATCGCGAGATCGGTCGGTAGCGACTACGACTGAAATACCGACGTTCCCATATTGTTATCGAAAATTAACTCCAACATTGAATTATTTATTATTTTGCGTTTTGCAGTTGGTTGGAAAATGTTTGTTTATTTGGAATTTCATACCTACATTACATTATATTATGAAGAATACACTCTCCAAATATCAGTTTTCCACTAACACCGATTCAGGCTATGCGTTGATCCAAGACTCAGTCATCAGTCATCAGTCATCACTTCATCAGTCAGGACAGGACAAAGCATTTTATAGATATAAGCGTAAGTCCTGATCCCGTGGGAATACCGGCATCAAAAGATGTTACTCCTCAATAACGTAGCTTTCTATTGGTGAAACAATTTTCGGAATCAGGTCCAGAAGTGGTTTCAGAGATTAGCTGGAAAATACATACAGACATAAATGTTGCCAACGTTACCTCCAAAATATTAGTATAGTGTATGCAGTGCAAATATCGGGATTAAATAAATATAAAAAAAAAAAATATTGCACGACGTTACACACAGCGCAATCTAGCCCCAAACTAAGCACTAGGCTTGTACTATGGGTACTAGACAACGGATTTATTATACTTTTTTTTTTGTAAATACATACATATGATACTATTATGATACATAGAAAACACTGAATATCCCATGTCTTCGGACCGTGGTGAGTCCTAGGACATGTTGGTTTCCTCACGATGTTTTCCTTCACCGTAAGAGCGATGTTATTAGCGCACATACCTTTTTCTTAAAGAAAAAGACATTGGTGCGCGGTCGGTCTGGAGGGTTAGTAAAGTAAACCTTTCAACTGTCTAGTTCCATCGCATTCTGTACCTACATTGCAAATATCGGGATTAGGGTTAGTAAAGTAAACCTTTCAACTGTCTAGTTCCATCGCATTCTGTACCTACATTGCAAATATCGATCTTTAATGGAGTATTTCAACCCACCGATACCCTTAATTCTATCCCTATCCTATAAGAGATCGCCTTTATGGAGTTGTGCTTTAAGTTTTTGTGTATATATTACTCGTAGATAACATGTAGAGTGTGGTTCGGGGACGATAATTTTAGCCGAAATGGGGTTGTTATAAAGTTTTAGAAAACTACTTTAAATTTCGGCTTCAATCGGCGTCCTCGTAACATGATGTGTAACTTACACTGTATGAACTACTAGTAGTTCGTACGTATGGTATACCTAAACTGAGGTTATTATTGTACACTTACTAGGTAATTACCTACCTACGTGTATTTTGGAAAAATCATATTTATTTTAGCTTCAGACAGATTACTACTGTCTACTTATTCGGAACCTTCTTAACATTGTTAATCAGTAACAGAACGAAGGTGCCATAAAATCGAAGGTAGCGTAATCCCTAGGTAACAGTTCAAATACGATCCGAATCATACTTCCCTACTTCAGAACGAACTTCACTAAAGGAACCCAATTTTATTGCTTATTCGAATAGAATATGAATTGAAACTTTACTTTGTACCTAACGTATTTCCACCTATGTATTAAATTGGGTTAGATTCTTGAGATTAAGAGCGTTGCGCAACGATACTTTCTCTCTCTTTGAATTAAGTACGGATTTATACAGCTAGTAGGTAAAAAGTTGTTATTTTGCATTAAGTAATGACCTGGAAAGTATATAAATAAAAGTATAATTAGCTTACAATGTTACAAAACAGTCATAGTTGTAATCGCAACGTACCCTAAGCTAAGTTTGCGATTACAGAACGTGAGTTTTTGTTACTTATAAAATTTAACTTGATCTTAATATTTTTGCATTGTTTAATGCCCGATATTTTGAGTGCCTTCTGGTCACAAGTTGACAAGGGTTTATTGCCTTTATTGGCTCTATTTTTGAATTGCGTGGGTCACTTTAAATAGCTCTATATCTACTGATTTTCATTGTTATTCTTTTCTGCTGAGTTCTGCTCGGCTTGCAGTTCTAACATTAATAGAATATTTTACTTGACCAGCAATCAAATGCTGAAGTCAGTCGCCACCTTGTACAATCCGCAAAGGACTTAGGGTACCAGGTGAATGTTGGATATGATACGCATGAAATAACTTATACTTCGGAAGCTTTAGTGATTTCATTCAAGATTAAAAACAATGACTGATCGTAATTGAAAAAAATTAAAACCTTATTATTTGCACCTGGTACCATAAGTCCTTTGCTGACTGTACATTCCCAACCTCAACTTTGCTGCGGCAAAGTTATGACACGCATAAAAAGCCTTGGGCGAAATGCATTATGATTTCCCCAGATACTCATCAGTGAATGCCAACGGTCGACCTTCATTTACACTTTATTGGCAAATAAGTGGTAAAGTGTATCATGTCATTTGTTTATTTCTGTCGATTTTAAGAGAAGTCTTTTATATTACAAATAAAATTTAGAAAAATAGTTTTTGAAAAAAAACAAATCGTATAGGTCATGGCTGATATAGGGTTTATGGCATAAACATACTTTCTCTAATGTCTTAATCCTGGGAGGAAACACTCGACTACGTTTGTAATGTTTGTGTGGATAAAAAATAGGTGTGGCTAATAGTGTTTTTCAATATGAGCTCGGGCGTAACATCGCACTACACATATTCGTACTTCATTTACAGACATTAGAAAGGCGCAACGTGTAAATATGTTATCGAGCCAGATCTTAGTAAATTGCCTATACTTATGGAAATACATATGACACGACATAAATCACCTACGTTTATGCATACTACATTCATTACCCAAAACACCTGCTTGTGAAATATTATCTACTTTGTTTGGTTGTAATTATAAAAAGAAAACAAGTGCGAGTCAAACTTGCGCACCGAGGGGTTCGTACGTTTATCACAAAAAAATCACGTTTGTTGTATGGAAACCCCACTTAAATATTTAAGTACTAGCTGCGTCCCGTGGTTTCATCCCCGTAAGTCCTGATCCCGTGGAAATATCGGGATCAAAAGTAGCCTATGTTACTCAGGGTGAATGTTACTTTCTAATGGTGAAATAATATTTGAAATCGGCACAGTAGTTTTTGAGTTTATTCATTACAAACATACAGACACACACACACACAAATACAAATCTTTCCTCTTTATAATATTAGTGTAGATTTTGATTTTTTGTATTTGTTGTTATAGTGACAATAGATATAAGTATTACGATTCATGAGATACATAAGTCTAGCTATTACGATTCCTGTAGACAGACCGTGGAGTCTTAGTAAAAGGGTTCCGTTTTTACCCTTCAGTTACGGAACCCCACAAAGTAGGCGGTTAATATGTTTAAGGTCAAATTTGATGAATAAATTAGGTATACAATTAAGGCAGCTTTATACAAAATATTTAAGTAATATTCTTATTTTGATTTCGGAAATTTGTTGTGGTAACTCAGGCTTCAAGGCAACCCCATTTTATTGCAATAGGCTCAGCCTTTCTTGCGTGGAGGAGTAACAAACAATCTGAATATTACGTAAATCTATCTACACTAATATTATAAAGAGGAAAGATTTGTATTTTTGTGTGCCTGTGTATCTGTATGCTTGTAATGAATAAACTCAAAAACTAATGGACCGATTTCAAAAATTCTCCATTAGAAAGCTACATTGACCCTAAGTAACATAGGCTACCTTTGATCCCGATATTCCCAAGAAATCGGGACTTATGCGGGAGAAACCGCGGGACGCCGCTAGCTATCTATAAAATGTCTGCTTTGACCTGACTAACTGGCTGATCAACACACAGCCTAAACCGTTGATAGCATAGAGCTAAAATTTAGAGAAACTATTTTTTATATCATTTCGGTATCCGATAAGAAAGGGTTTTTCGAAATTCCTGCGGGATCGGGACTTACGCGTGTAAAACTGCGGGGCGCAGCAAAACCCCGCGGGTTTGGCTGCGCCCCGCAGTTTTACACGCGTAATGCTTTGATATTGATAGTAATCTATTTAGTACATGTACCTAAACCTATTAATTTAACTTCTTTTGTCCTGTCAGTTCAAGAAACCTACCTACTGTATATCTTTTTAATTTTGTTTATAAAACTTTTCATCTTTTCGGTAATTTTGCAAAGTTTTAACGCTTTTAAAGTCTTCGTAGTGTTTTGCAAAATAACCAACTATTGCTAAACTGTTATTGAAAAAAAAAACTTGAAAAAATCAAAGCTGAGGCGTATTATACACGTTTTAGCTCAATTTATATGAAGTAAAGATTGATGTTTGCTAAATTCTATTCAAATTAGTGAATTTGAATAACATTCATGACATTAATTAAATGTAAAAGTGTTTTATAACTATAAAATAAGAACATTATAAAATCTATTTAGCTATGATAGGTTATGATTTTGGAGAAAAAAAAAAACAAGTTACATTACTTTCTTTCTAAAAGTGTTTACTTAAAACTTGGGTTACGTATGTTTTTTTTAACAACAACAAGAAGTATTTATATTTTATACCATATGTCTATTTCTATAAAATAAAACAGATAAACCCACAATTCAGAAACATACCTACCTAAAACCTTAACTAGTGCACTTTTGTACTGATAATACCAACCCATTCTAAAGAAAATTACGTATGAAAATGATCCACATGAGCCAGTAAGTTATTTGGTCGATCATCTTAAAGCCTGCGACGACCATTACATTTCCATAGTCATCATTTAGATGCATAATTCGTTGTTTGCAGTGCACCATTACCACACAGATGTTCGAGATTTTGCAAACAAACGACAACTAGAACGGTATTAGCGCTGATCTATTCGAGGCAGTTATTCAGTCGGATAACTAAACGGGGACATGTTAAGTAAATAGATGAGATAGAGAGGTTGTTTCGACTGTTTTATGTAATGACAGCGGCGCGGCTTCAGTGGGTGGCTCGCGAGGGGCGCCGCGCATCACCTCGCAGATAACCGACTCCCAATAACAAACGACATCGCCGTCCTTCGATTACGTAAACCAAAGAATTTTATAAATATTCCGTTCCATTTCGGACGATCGATAAGAAAAAGCTCAGACAAATTCCGTATGTAATGAAAAGGCTTCGGAGTAAACATCGCAGAGCGCAGCCGCTCGGCTATTAACGTTATCGTCGCTGTAAATAATCACTTACAGCGGTAGATTGAAACGTTGCAACTACGGCGAGTACAGTACAGTGAGGTGAGTAGATACTTACAGGTGTTGTGTGGGTGAGAGGGGTCGTCGCGGCTCGCTCAACTGGCGAGCTCGTCTGGAAGGTCCGGCGGCATGCGTCGAGGCGTCACCTGTCACATGTCAGAGAGCGCGGAGCGACCGCGCGCCGCCGACGAGCGCGGCAGGACTGAACGCACGTGCCTCTACTCTTCAGGTATCAATCAATCGATGCGCGCGCCCGCGCCCGCGCCTTCGCGCCACATTCATGTCGCGCGAACAGCTGACGCCCGGTCGGACCCCACACCCCCTAAACCATGAATCGCAACAACCGGGAGGTTGACACCCTCCCTCGCCTCTACCCGGTAGCGATAGCAGCACCTCTACTGCGCACCAACATATTCCTTTCAGCACACCAATCAACACATTTCTTGTCTAAGATAAATCTCGAACGGACGCACGGAACAGTCACCTCTGTTATCACAATCTTTTACAATTTATCACTAGAAACACAACATTTTTAAGTTTTTCTCGTAAAATTCGACTACAATAATAGCGAATCAGTTCTAATATTATAAAACACTTTTAAAATATCGTTCAAAAATACATTTGTAAGAAAATAAGTCGTATTTGAAATGATTGCGAGTGGTTACCGGAGAGCACTCTAAGTAAAAGGCAATATAAAAACATGGAGAGAGGGCGTCCGGGGACGCGCTTGCGTGTCGTGTCCTGTTTATGGCCCACCCGCCTCTCAACAACAAAACAATTGAGCAAGTTATTTCTTTGACAAATTAAATAAACATGTTGATAAAACACGAAAAACGATCAGAAACAAGAGTTAAGAAAACGGCTGTATTAATTTTCATAAAACAGTCTATACTTAGATGTTAAATCCCTGGAACTCAACAGTTGAAAAAGAAACTGCACGCAAATCGGATTATTTATTCTGATATTATCTACTCCTAAGTTGGGGCCAACTTTAAAATTATTATAAGTAAAAGTTGTATGTGTTATCTGAAATACGGCACAAATAAACATTAAACGAGAATGCATACAGTGCTATTTAGTCTAAAATAAAGCCATACACTGAAGACAATTTAAAAAATATAGCCGTAGCAGAAAGCAATCGGCCGGCGTCTACAATATTGGTATCGTAGACGTAGCTACAGTATCGTAGACATGGCTACGAATTTCGTAGTACGAAATATTTCTACAAGCAGCTATTTGTAATTTAATTTATTTTGCGCGTAGACGCTTCGGAATCGGATTCCAGAGAGGAATATGATCTGCAAATATTATTAAATTACGGGGTATTTACCAGTTACCAGTCTCGTGTACAAGCCAGTTGCAATTACTGGCGAAATTATTGAGCTCCGGTAAAAAAAAAAAACAAATTTAAGCATGGCAAATACCCCGTATTTAATAACATTTGTAGTAAAAACAACCATGAAAATTTTAAAATGTATATAAATAATATGTGTACGAACACGTTGCGATGGAAGATTAATAGAAATTCACCGTTTCTGTTACGACAATTTCGTTAAAGAAATATAGTTAAGTTTTCCATAATGAAATAATTACTAGGTTGAGACTGGTATGGTAGTGACTAAGACTAATATTTTGTGGTAATAGGACAGCAATTGAATAATTGAGAGAAGAAAAAAAAAGAAAAATAGAATACCAAAAAAATAAACAAAACATAGGGGCATGGTCATGGCTGATATAGATTTAATGGCATAAATTTATTTGCTCTAACATCTTTATCCGGGGAGGAAACAGTCGACTACATTTGTAAAGTCTGTATGGAGAAAACAGTAGGTATATCCCTTCCCTTAAGTAAGCTGTAAAAGCCAATTACAACCAACATGCAAGTGTAAAACCAAGTCCAATCATGAAACTCACATTCTCTCATTACAAAGCCACGTTCACATACGTTTCATTCTCCACGCGTGCCGACATATTTCACAGCAGCGCTTCAAGTCCAATACAAAGTGTAGCAACTATAATAACTGTTGCGCTTGGCTTGGCTCCAGAGAGTGAGGTGTGCACAATTACTGAGCGGACTGCCAACTATCCTTCTGGGACCGTTATTGGACGCATTTCAATTTTCAATTTACCTACTTTGTGTACTTAATTTTGAATAATGTTCCACTATGTGGAAGTCAGTGATGCGTCTTATAGAACAAGTTGTTTTGGGTTGTAGATGTGCGTTTTTTTGATTATTCGTGTGTACAATAAGTGAGGGTAAATTACTGCATAAGCTGTAATAATAACTGGGGAATATTTTGTATCTGTGTAACGTTTTAGTTTTAAGCTTTCTGTGTATTTGTCTTTCTATTTCTTTTTATTGTGAAAATAAAGCGTGCGGCTTCAAACTCAGCGTGTGTTGAGTTTGAAGCAAGAGCAAGACTCAGACAAGGCCTGGTCTCAGCCTGGTCTAGTATAAATCATCCTTTAGTGGGAACCTTTCCTACCTATAATTCCCGGCAAACATCTAGAAAAAAAATGGCGGATGCGCAAAGTCGATTTTTCATAGAAGTCGCATGAAAAATGTACTCCGCAGACTTTCCCCTTCCACGTCAAAATTTTCCAACTTGTTTGCCGGCCACTATACACTTCGGTATCTTTTAATAACTTAAGGGGACTATTGGACGGGAAAGTCGAAGCGTACTTCTATACGGGTGTTTTGACGAGGGGGTATTAAGCCGAAAGTGGGTTGTTCTAGAGGTCTAGGCGAACTACTTTTATTCTACGACTTTTGGAAATTCGCACTTTTTTTTCGAAAATTTCAAAGTTGTATCACTAAAAGAAACAGCTGTTTTTGTAAAAATAATGCAATCCATGTTTAGATTGTAGTGCTCCAAATTAAATAAAAGGGCACCTTAAGGCCAATGACCTCAAACTCTAAAAAACAGCTGATTTTCATGCAAATTTTAAACTCAAAATTTTCGATAACTACTTCGAATTTCCAAAACTTGTAGAACAAAAGTTGTTCGCCTAGACCTCTAGAACAACCCCCTTTCGGATTAATACCCCCTCCTCGGAGCACCCGTACAACTACAACTATACTGTCCAGAATCTTAGATCAAAAATGTAAACATAGAACTGTCAATATCAAAGGAAAAAGTAAATAAAAAGCTAGTCGCTTTCACATAAATGTACCCTATACTTTTGAGGTTTTTGTTAAGATTTTGATCTAAGATTTGATCTAATTGATGTACGTATCTATTATACGTATCATATCTATTCGTAAAGTACACCGAGACACCAACTATTAGGTAAAATGTAAAACTAGACGTCAAGAAAACTCCATTTTGGCTTATATTACCGTCTCCGTAACACTGTAAAACATTCTATACAATCTTTCAGAATCATAGATCAAAAATAATTCGCGTGGCGATACAGGCCATGGCGACGCCTCGCTACGCTATAATATATCTACCTATATGATGGAATATCTTTCTTCTAATATATAAAATTTCCATGTCACAATGTTAGTTACCGTACTCCTCTGAAACGGCGCGACCGATTTTTACCAAATTTTATATGCGTATTCAGTAGGTCTGAGAATCGGCTACTATCTATCTTTATCTTTACTAATATTATAAAGAGGTAACGTTGGTAACATGTATGTATGTATGTATATTGGGGGTAATCTCCAAAACTACTGGACCGATTTAAAAAACTCTTTCACCATTAGAAGGCTACATTCACCCTGAGTAACATAGGCTACTTTTGATCCCGATATTCCTACGGGATCGGGACTTACGCGGGTAATAATTTATAAGGCAAAACAACGTTTGCCGGGTCAGCTAGTAATATGTACTATTATACTCGTATACGTAGCGAGTCGATGTTTCACATCTGCCAGACGTCCCGTGACGGCTCACATTTTTTTGATTCTGTTTCAATCGTCTGTTTTTTTTTTAATTAAAAAAAATATATATAATATTGTATCGTCAAAAGTCGTGCCGAAAAGTAGAGGCCCGTCCTTATTCTGATATGTAAGCCGCTGCAGCCACAAAAGAGACCGGGAAATCATTTCACAGCCATCTTCTTATCTTGATCGTGAGCATGCTACATCATTACCCTCATCATTACTAAACAATCTGCTCAGATAGTGATCAATCACTGATCTAACAATTTATTATGAAACAACAAAACCCGACTGCAATGCATAAGGTTGCTGATTCAGTTCCTACCGGGAACAAGTATTTATGCTTAAAAATAAATATTTGTTTCCGGTCTGGGTGTCTATGTAAAATGTGTGTAGGTATGTTTCACAAAATAAAAATAAATATAATATTCGTTGTCTAGTCACCGTAACACAAGCTTAGTAGCTTACCATGGGGTAGGTGGCGCTGTTTACAGAAATTATTTTTATTGCTATGTAGGTACTGACTGACTGGTAGAATCAACAGCCTAAACGGATGATAGTAGAGTTGAAATTTGGAGAGTATACAGGGTGCTCCGAGGAGGGGGTGTAAAGCCGAATGAGGGTTGTTCTAGACGTCTAGATGAACAACTTGTTTCTACGACTTTTGGAAATTCGAACATTTGTTCCAAAATTTTAAAGTTGTGTCGCTGAATAAAAACAGCTGTTTTTTGCAAATAATGGCAATTACTGTTTAGATTGTAGTGGTCCAAACTAAAAAAAAAAGGAAACCTTAAGGCCAATGACCTCAAACTTTAAGAAACAGCTGATTTTCAGTAGTAGAACAAAAGTTGTTCGCTTGTCGCTTTCGGCTTAATACCCCTTCCTCAGAACACCCTGTATTATTATTTATTAGGAAGTAGGCATTCGATAAGAAAAGGGTTTTCGTAAATCCGACGGGAACGGAACTTACCCGGGCTAATCCGCAGGACGCTGCTATTTATTTTAAAAAAGGTAAAAATAAGGTTTTAAATAACAACACACTATGTGATTACGTGACGTTTATTTCTAAGTAATTAATTAACAATCATCTTAAAATACCTAAATAATCATAATTTAAAGTAATTCTAATTTAATTTTGGATGGACGCCTTTGACATTCATTTTCTTAAGAGCTTAGACGTGCGCACACAACCCCATATACTTACAGAGATTCCCCTGTTGTCTTCCTGAATATTGCCTCCAGCAGTATTTTTTAGAATATTTTATTTAAGTTTTCTTTGGTTTTCGCGGTGCTTATAAGAAATTAAACTCATTTTTCGATTGTGAACGCGTTGGAAATATCGGCATTAAAATTAACCTATGTGTTATAGGTAACTACAGGGTTAATTAATTTATAATATAAGCAACGCGGTTATAACCGAAAATTTAGTTTAAAGAGAGGGCGGGCAAGAGTGTGTACAGCTAAACTAGATAGAAATAAAATGGTGGATGCGCAAAGTCGATTTTTCATAGAAGTCGCATGTAAAATGTACTGCGCGAACTTTCCCTTTCCACGTCAAAATATTTTAACTTGTTTGCCGGCCACTATACTTATTTGTAAAGAAATAATTAATTAGCTCAGAAATAAAACAATGGAATATTACATGGGAAAGCGGGAGCCCGTCTAAGATATTATTAATATTTATATTAATATTACCCCCATTCAGAAACCGACATGTTTGCAAACTCCTTGCGCAAAGAATACACATACAAACTCTTTTCTTTTTCTCGTAGTCATGGTATAAAGTAAAGTATGCAACTCTTAAATAAAGTACGGATTTACATTGAGGGACATGAATCACTCGCGTCGCTCAGGATTTATCCCTCGCAGGATATCGCCCTCGCTTTAAATAGTTCCTTTATTCAGTAATTGCATAACATACTATTATTCTTATCCTCCGATAATGTTCAGCGGTTGTTTTTTCCTATTAGTTGTAATCGTCGAAGAAAGTACAAAATACAATGAAGTACACGTGTTATTTTTGAAAAGCAAAACGTGCGTAAAAAAATCATGTGCAAATGAAAAAAATGACTTAGCCCTAAGACACCAAAAGTGAGAAAAAACACCATTTTATGACGCAATTTCTTTACAACTACGATTCTATATAATTATGGGTTATTATGATCGAATCAAAAACCGTAAACCGAGGTAGTTTTCTACATCGTAAGGAACAACTTTTTTATTACGATTATTATTGTAACTTTTTTTTTTCCAAAAAAAATTGAGATTTAGTTTCAATGAAAAAAATTACAGCTGTGTTTAAAAGTAGAGGCAATTGATATTGAAATTGTAATAATTCAAACCAAATAAATTCAACCCAAAGTCAATGACCTCTAACTATAAGAAACAGCTGATTTTTAAATAAAATTTTAAACATATATTTGTTGCTTTTCGAAAAATGCTTTTAAAAACTTTAGTACCCGGCGGGATTCGAACCCGCGACTATTGGTAATCCGAACCAACGCGTTTGACCGCTTCGCCTCCAGCCAGGTCGATTTTAAGAAATCACCTCTTCGTGTGTTCTTTGGTTCGAATCCCGCCGGGTACTAAAGTTTTTGAAAGCATTTTTTCAAAATTTTTCAAAAAGCAGTATTTCCTAAGTGTGGATTAACACTAAGAAACAATGTTTACATATATTTGTTTCCAAATTTACGACGAATTTCCAAAATTTGTAGAACAAAAGTTGTCGGTTCTGATGAAAAAAATTATCTACCCTGCACAGTTTTTAATTCGAACAAAATAACCCTGTATTTTTAATTATATTAATAAACTACTCATATTAAAATAGATACTTATTTATAAACGTAACATAATCACAAACAATCGTTTTTTTACCACTTATGAGTTAAACATCAATTAAAAACAAAATCACATAATATAGACATAAAATCTATTAATATTTTAGGTTATAAGGTAAGTGACGTAGCACGCTCCCCTACAAAATACTTATTTGTGTACCTTCGGCTAAACGTACAAAAAAACTGCGGAACGAATTCTGACGCAACTATTGGTTTTATAACAATTATAACAATAGTTAGATTTTTCTTTTATTTTCGCGATGTTGTGTTGAAATTAAAGACATTTTTCAGTTTGAATCACGTGGTGTTTATTACTTTTAGCATTGTTACAACGTCATTGTCCCTTGATTATCACATCTCAGTCAATCCTGAAGAAGGGACCTGGAAAGGTCTCGAAACGTTAAGAGTTGTAACAATGCTAAAAGTAATAAACACCACGCGATTCAAACCGAAAAATGTCTTTAATTTCAATAACAATAGTTGTTAAAATAATAGCTTTTATATGATACATTACTGTTAGTAATTAGAAATCAAAATCTCTCACATCTGAACGACGCACATACAGGTATCTTGCATTTCTAGCCGGGCGAAAGTGGGTAAAACGAATTCCAACCAAAAAGCTAAAATGTATATTTGTCAGCAAGCCAGGTAGGTAATAAACAATAGACGACCCTTTCCGGGCTCTTGTCCCGTGTCAGAAGGGCACAAGGTCAGTCGAAATTGATCGATGTCCCATGCGCACGCGTCTCAGTTATTGGCTACATTATAAAACCTTACCGTTTGATACCTCAGTGCTATTTTATTGTGAGTAATTCTCCCAAAACTACTATGGATTATCATGATACAGGTAAGAACAGTTTTATTTCTTACAATTCACTAAAGTTTACATGTATTTGTAAGTTTCAAAATTAGCTGTAAATGTATCTTGATTTTTTAAGTCGTTTTTATCAAAATTATAAATTTCAAAGAGACTTTAGTTTACCTTCCGAGTGTTTCCGAGTAACGATGTTTATTGTAACGCGTGACAAATACTGTAACCTAAACAGTATTTTATAAATTGAGTGCTACTTTTTGCTACTTTCGACAAAACTTACGCGTTAAAGTTGGTGTTTCCTAAAAAGTATTAACCGTTTTTTAAGGAAATTAAGAAATGTTTGTTTTTTTTTTTGTTTTAGGGCCACCAGGGGGCTATAACTACAAGGTTGTAACTCGAGAATACCTCTTTAATAAAATGCAACAACAAGACTTACACACTTTTGACGATAAAGTCGATTACTTGGAAAATTACCTTTTATCGTCTGACAACTTCAATGAAGACCAATTGAAGGATTTGAAACATAAAATCTCACATTTTAAACCGCAACAATAATTTCGCCCGGCTAAAAATTCAAAATACCTGTATGTGCGACGTTTCCGGTTGATTGTAATTACAACATGATCACAAAAAAGTAAAATCCTCATGAGTTTCTTGTGGCTCCATCTCATCGGAGGATGCGTTCCGAAACCACACTAAGATTTTTCGCGCCGCATTTCGCAAAGTGCGGTGCGGGTGAAACGTGCGAGGTTTGACAGAATTACATACAATGAATTCTAAAATGCGGCGAGTACGGCGCGTGCGTTTCTGATAAATGTGCGATCACCTTAAGTCGACGTTCCAAAATGATTATTTATTTGTATACATTGCTCTCAGTGAATAAATATATTTTGACTACATTTTTTTTGATTTTACCCGTCACCGCATGGGGAGAACTCCCGGTTTGCAAGTCTCCCCCAGACCCCTTAGTGGCCTATTACGAAACCCGCGGGAAGTGATGAGTTAACCCTATATGATTTACTAATCACAGTAATTTACCATAAAAAAGCCAAACCGATTTTGATTTTGTTTAACTCATTCGTGTTAAGAACCTGGCACATCTTACAAAACACAGTCGCGCATATTCTTTCTGTACTGAACATTTTACTAAGTTTATACATATCTTTACTAATATTATAAAGAGGTAAGATTTATATGTTCGTTTGTAATGAAAAGGTTCCGAAACTACTGGACAGATTTAAAAAAATATTTCACCTATATAGAGCTGCATTATCGAGAAGTAACATTGGCTACTTTTGATCCCGATATTCCCCCGGGATTGGGACTTACGCAGGTGAAATCGCGGGACGCTGCTAAGGAAAGTAATTTGAAAGTGTGTTTATTTAAAAACTGTTTGCGGAAAACCGTTATCTTCAGTGTCATACGCATACGTTCAGGCAAAAGGCTCAAATGGCAAGCCATTTGGCATTGCGACGCTAACCAAAAGCCAAAAGGCTTGTGTTATGGGTACTAGACAACGGATAGACTACATTATAATGTATACTTATTTGTAAATACATAGACATACATACTGTACAGACAGAAAACACTCAGAACCAAAACATTTATGGTTCATTTAAAAACTTCGGCGGCGGGAATCGAATCCGGAACCTTCTGTGTCGCACAGGTGGCCACAGAGGCCGTCACCTCGATTGCTATTTTAAAATTATCTAGGTAATTTAATTCCAATATCATAAGAATTTCGTTTTAAATGTAACTAAACTGCGAACAAAACTTATCTTTGGTTTTCCATACACTTTAGAGTCAATTAACTTTCAATTGCAGTTCAGTTGCAAACGAAACGAAATTTTAATGATATTGAAATGAAATATTAGACAGTTATATAGGGGAAATTTACGTGCCTACGTAAATTTCCCCTAGGAAGGTCCCAAACAGCACAATCCAACTTTTAAGATACTGTTTACTGATTGTATAACGGTTCCGTTTTTTACCATTTGAGGTAAGGAACCCAAAATGAGCAAAGTTCGTGGATATTACATAATTGTAATATAGTTTTACCCTATGTTTGTCATTTATGTCGACGCATCCCGAACCGGTTGGGGCGCTTTTTATGCAATATTTTCTTACTAACAAACAGTGTATTGAGTGAAAAGTGTCTTTTTACAACATTAACACATAATACAAGGTGAAACGATAGTGATAATGATAAACAAGGTAAATGGAAACTAAGTTTCAGACAGGTATTTCAAACCATGCGCCATTCTGAGTTTGATATTTTCTATTTGTGTTCGAACAGAGGGGTTTGTAAACTTTTGGTACAGATTACAACAGAGTACTTACCACTTAGTCTTAAATAACTTGATTTATGAGTTATATTATATTAAAATATTATTTCTAAAAGTGTTAACCCACACTAAAGAAACATCGTTTTTGATTAAGTGCTTACATAGATGTCGCTACGTGGTCTTACTTGCAAAAATACGAGGAAATGCATTATCAATTTCGGATTCGCATTTCTCAATTCTCGTGCCGGCATGGTTTAATTTGCAACAAAACACGCTGATTTGGATTACCAGTAGTAGTGGGTTCAAATCCCAAGTTTTTTTTTAAACAATATTTTCCAGGTATGGGTAACTTTTAGAAATAATGCTTTAAAGAACTTGATCTAAAAGTTTTATTTAATTTCCAATGCCCCGTAGTCACAGGCAGGTTTCATATAAAAATGATCAATCCCCTTAGTTATACTTATGTTATTCGTGACATAAGAATAAAGAAACGGGGCTTGAAATTTCCGGAAGTCGAAGAACACAAGTTTTTCGCCTTAACTTCTAGAACTACCCCCTTTCGACTTAAATTACTAGCCCCAAGAGACATTGTATACAGTATGTTACTAAATGAGTGTCAGACCATAGAAGTGGCTGTTCTAGACGTCTAGGCGAACTACTTTTGTTCTACAACTTTTGGAAATTCGAACTCAATTGAGCTTTCAATCTAATAATCCAGAGCCCATTCGTTTTCCTGTAGAAACGCGTCTACAACCTCCTTCATTGTGAAGTTAGGTATGAGTTGGTTCGAAGTTAACTTCACTCGCGTCACTGGATCGAAATGGCCGACCCTCTGTGAACAAAATACGAGAAATAAGCTTAGATAAAAATAAAAATAGTAGATATGGTATATTCTAACATTGCGTATTCGAAAAATAAGCTAGAAATACATTCATGCATTTTCAAAAATATATTGTAAATAAAAACATTTGTCTTTCTAAATTGATTTTAATATAGGTATTTTATTATTTGAGTAATTACACGTAAAATGTTTTTTTTCTGTTTCCCTGAATGATTCAGGCATTTGTAAAATGAGCAAGAAAGCATTCTGATGGATTTCAAAAAGATAATCGTAGTGAGACAGCACGTGTTCACGCGGCAACGGTTCGACATACAACTGAGGCTAGTGCGTCAGCTAGACGCAGTTTTATCGTCTCATTTGCCGTGACTAGGTACCGTATCTTCAGTTTTTTATTTTAATCTAAGGCAGTAAGTGCGATTTAGACACTGACCTGCATTATATGGACAGGAGATCGCGCACGGAATTTTGTGCCTATTTGATCTGCGCCATGTTGTGCTGTTTTCTATTGAAAGTGATGGTAATCGTCCATTGAACTAATAATTCCGTGGACGATAAGAAAACGCGCGGCAACAGCGCAACATGGCGCAAATAAATTCGGCACAAATATCTAATGTCATTTTGTATGGTATAGCAATTCCAGCGTACTTGTATAGATAGAGTTCAGCACTTTGTATTTGCTGAAGGAAATTGAAACATCTGTGAAGTAGTTAAGTCACTTATTTGCATGCAATGGGAAATGCCCCAAAAAATAACTGGTGTCTTTTATTTCGAACTGAAAAATAACGTTATTTTAAGACACTAATTTCTCGTTTTTTTATTGGATTCATGTACAAAAATCGCGCGAAGCCGTTTAATGCAAATGCAAAAAAAACTTAGCAACAACCCTAAAACATACCACTAAGACTACACTCTCCAAATTTCATATCAAAAAGCCAAAACCGCTATTAGCCTAAACAGCTGTTTAGGCTCTTAGGGAGCGTCCATAAATTACGTGAGGTGTTTTTTGAAATTTTCTGTCCCCCCCTCCCCCCCTGGTGAGATGTCGTGAGATTTTATTCAACCCCCTCCCCCATCCTCCAATCTCACGTGAGATTTTTCAAAATGTGGGTTTCTTACGTAAACGCGTTGGATTGTTATTGTAAAAAGAAAAAAAATCTAACAGACCGTTGCAATAACGAACTAACAAACTGTAGTAGAGTGTGTTCAGTTACTGGAGCTATTGTTACTGGTAAAATACAGCTCCGGTAGCAGATTCTTTTTTTTCAGTGTGTACAATCTGGATTAAATGGACCAAAATAGTATAATTTTTTGTTTCAATCAGAAAAAAAATTGCGTGATATTTGCCGAGACCCTCCCTCTCACCAAAGTAAGATTAGATGAGATTTGACTCGACCCCCTCCCCCCCTGAAACATCTCACGTAATTTATGGACGCCCCCTTAGTTGATATATAGTTCAGTCAGTCAGTCAGTCAGTCAATCAATCAGGACTTTGAAATTAAACTTTTTTTTCGGTTTTAATCGCGTGGTGTTTATTACTTTTAGCATTATTTCAACGCTCAACGCTTCAGAATTGGCACCCTAAAGAAGGGAACTGTTAAGGTCTCGAAACGTTGAGCATTGAAACAATGTTAAAAGCAATAAACACCACGCTATTAAAACAGAAAATGAAAACTTTAGTACCCGGCGGGATTAACACTAAGAAATAGTGTTTACATGTTTGGAATGTGTCATCTTATATTGTAATCATTTCCATGTAATATGGGAAGTTACAAGCAGAGTCGATCTGCAAAGTTCGCCGGTAGATGTCACTACGAGGCCTTACTCGCAAGAACACACGAAGAGGTGCTTTCTTAAATTCGAACTGGCTGGAGGGCTACCCGTGGCGAAGCGGTTTAACGCGTTGGTTCGGATTACCAATAGTCGCGGGTTCGAATCCCGCCGGGTACTAAAGTTTTTGAAAGCATTTTTTCAAAAAGCAGTATTTCCTAAGTGTGGATTAACACTAAGAAATAATGTTTACAGAAAAATGAGTTGAATTTCAATCCAACATAGCGAAACAGAGGAAAAATCTAGAATTTTGAATTTTATATGTATAGACAAATTATTGTTATAGCCTCTGTGGCTGATAAGAATGACTTGTATTGTAATTTTTGGTTGTTGACATCTTATTTTAATTATGGTTTTAATGTTGTGAATGTTTTAATGAGTGTTATTATGATTTTTTTAATAGAATTGTAAGTATTTTGTTTTCAGAACTTTTATAATTTCATATGCCGAACTGGCCAATATAGAGGAACCTAGATTTATTGTTGGCCTACCACCACCTGTACAATCTACCTATATCTATACTAATATTATAAAGCTGAAGAGTTTGTTTGTTTGTTCAGGAACCGCTGGTCCTATTTGAAAAAATATTTCAGCGTTGGATAGTCCATTTATTCATCATCCGAGCGTCCGAGCGGATAGTCCATTTATTGAGGAAGGCTATAGGCTTCCTCAATCCCTATATTCCTACGGGATCGGGACTTACGAGGGTGAAACCGCGGGACGCAGCTAGTTATGAATAAATGATTGAATAGACTTGAGATTACCTCTAAGTGTTCCTCAATATCCTTCTTCTCGTAAGTGATCCCGCTCGGAGTGATCACCGGCTCGTTCAGTATCTCGAAACTGATCTTCCCGCACAAGTAGTCCGGAACGTCGCGTTTCTGGAATACATACAGTGGAACCCTGTAGCTGTGTAGCTGTGCTATGTTACGGTATCTCACCTGCCTGATGGTAAGTGGTGATGTGGTCTAAGATATAGCGCGCACATCAAATGACGACCTCAGTGGCGCGTCGGGGGAAGGCCCGACTGCAATGCAGGAGGTTGCGGGTTCAATTCCCGTCGGGTGCAAGTATTTATGCTTAAAAATAAATATTTGTATCTGGTCTGAGTGTATTCTATGTATCATATGTATGCATTTACAAAAAAAGTATGATATGTAGTATATCCGTTGTCTAGTACCCATAGTACAAGCCTAGTGCTTAGTTTGGGGCTAGATTGCGCTGTGTGTAACGTCGTACAATATTTATTTATTTATCTAGAAGTTAGAATTGATGACTTCCGCTTTGTTTGACGTTTAGGATATGTTATTTCCTTCTGATGTTGTTATAAACAGATTCTAATGCATAACAAAGCAAAGATAATATTTGTTTAAAATAGTTTTCATTTCATTTTTTCAAATAGTTTTCATTTCTATCATTTTTTTATTTTATTTTATTATTTATTTAATAACAAAAATTGAATATTAATAACCCAACTTACCCTTCTCCTTTCGTCCATTTTGGAAAATAAATTATTTAGTTCACTAGTGTAGTTATTCTGAAACAAAAAGAATAATACTTTTTATATGACAACGCACAGACAGAACGACAATAGCGCAGTCAGCATTTAATATAATATATATATTTTTAATATTCAATATTATTAAGCCTCGGACCCACTAGAGAACAAATATTGAGTGATACGTGTCGCCGGAGACATGGAGCGACATCGCGTCGCCAGACCTCGCATTTGTCGTCTAATGGGTACGAGGCATTATAGTACTTTAGTTACATTTTCCCGGGTCTTAATCCCGTATTAATAATTATTTTCTTACCTCGACGTTTCAACCATGTTACAATGGTCTTGGTCGCAATGGTCTCAGTCCCCTCGCGACCAAGACTACTGTAACATGGTTGAAACGTCGAGGTAAGAAAATAAATAGAAGTACGCGATTAAGATCCGGGAAAATTTAACTATGTTAACAAATCATGTGAATTTAGAAAGTTTATTATAGTACCTTGCATAGCAAAATACTATACTAATCTATATTATTATGTACAAGAAAGTCGTGTTAGTTACACTATTTATAACTCAAGAACGGCTGAACCGATTTGGCTGAAAATTGGTATGGAGGTAGCTTAGAACCAAGAGCAGGGCATAGGATACTTTTGATTCCGTAAATCCCGCGGGATCGGGACTTACGCGGGTGAAACTAGTACATAATACATTAATTCTGTAAACATCCCAGAGTGCCATCTAGCCCCATGGTAAGCTACTAAGCTTGTGTTATGGTGACCAGACAACTTATTTCATAGTAAATTGAGTTAGAGTTTACCGTGTAGACAAGTAAATCTTTCAAGTAGTAACTGTAGACAAGTAAGTAAATCGTTCGTCTTTACGCTTCTGTTAATTGAGGCTTATGTATGAGTCAAAACAGTCAATAAACAATCTAATAATCTATGCTTATAACTTTCATATAAAATTAAGGCTTCATTACGTAGTTTTTGCTTGTACCTAACAATATTATAACAAGTTGAGTAATCCAATTACATAAACACTACAGTAAAGGAAAACATCGCTAGGAAACCGACATGTCCTAGGCCTAGGACTAACCAAGGTCCGAAGGCATGGGAAATTCGTCAATCCGGAGTAGGTTCCTGCCCGTGGCGTCTTACAGATACACAACATTACAGCCCAAAGAGGAGTGGTATATTTGAACCGTTAGGAAACTCTTTCGTATGCAAAGGCTGCGCGGTCTCGCTCACGCACATACGCAACGAGCGAGAGCAAGCATTATTATTAGGGGGCGTCCATAAATTACGTGAGATGTTTAAGGGGGGGAGGGGGTCGAGTCAAATCTCATCTAATCTTACGTTGGTGAGAGGGAGGGCAAAAAATCACGCAATTTTTTTCTGAATGAAACAAAAAAAAATATACTATTTTGGTCCATTTAATCCAGATTGTACACACTGAAAAAAAATATTTGCTACCGGAGCTGTATTTTACTGCTCCAGTAACTGAACACACAACAGTTTACACGAAGCAAATTTTTCTTTTCTTTTTACAATAACAATCCAACGCGTTTACGTTTTGACATACCCACATTTTGAAAAATCTCACGTGAGATTGGAGGATGGGGGAGGGGGTTGAATAAAATCTTACGACATCTCACCAGAAGGGGACAGAAAATTTCAAAAAACACGTAATTTATGGACGCCCCCTTACTACACGAATTAAATTCCAGCAGTTCAAAAATACGGCTCCTGGAAGTTTCTGGACTCAAAGGGAATTACTAATCTTCTTTACATGGGTTAGGTTAGCATTTGACCTCATCTGATGCGGTCGACGGCGGAAGCGACGATGAGGTAGAGCATGTGACATGCTTGCCTAGAAGAAACCTATTCACTCTTGACTTCAGAACGTGGCGACTATTACCATTTCCATACAAACTGAATAGGTACCAAAATAAATTATGAAAAATTTAGTTTTCTACCTTAATATCGATATTATTCGGATTAAGATTTTACTTTTAAAGGGTCCCCACCGCAAGGTTTTCCAAAATATTCATTCGAAATGAAATAAAACGGAGAAACATTTTTTTTCCTTTTCCAGCGTAAATTACTAGTTTACATCTCATTTACATCTCATTTGTTTTATATTATTCCCAATAAAAAGTAATTTACGCTGTAAAAATGAAAAAAAAAAATGTTTCTCCGTTTTATTTCATTTCAAATATATATTTTGGAAAAGCTTGTGGTAGGGACCCTATAAAAGTAAAATCTTAATCCGAATAATATCGATATTAAGGTAGAAAATTTATTTTTAAAGGAAAAATAGCATTCAAAAATTTTCACTTGCGGCGAGGCAAAAAAAAAAAAAAAAAAATTTTGAATGCTATTTTTCCTTTAAAAATAAATTTTCTAAATAAAATAGCCTTGAACTACATACAAATATTAAAAGAAATTTATGATATTAAGGTAGAAAACTAAACTTTTCATAATTTATTTTGGTATTAAGTTTGTATGGAAACGGCAACAGTCGCCACGTTCTCAAAGACTCCAAGTTCCTTTATAATAATAGCAGGATTAATAACTTACACATTCTTCTTCAACTTTAGCGGACTTTGTGTTGATTTCGTCTTCATTGTTAGTTTCTAATTTCAATGTCTCTATTCTCCGTTGCATATCTTCACTTATAAGCCTGGGAAAATACAACAAAGTACTCTTGATTTAAGCGAAAAAGATGGCTGTCGAATGTATGTCAAAATATTGTCACCGTTTTGTTAGAACCAGGCGATTTTACAGGTGCGAGAAGACGAATATGCGACTTGAATAGTTTGTCACATATAAATAAATAAATATTGCACAACATTACACACAGCGCAATCTAGCCCCAGACTAAGCCCTAGGCTTGTACTATGGATACTAGACAAAGAATATAATACATATTATACTTGCCTTTTTTTGTAAATACATACATAAGGTATGTATTTGAATAGAAAACTTACAGCCGGCGGGAATCGCACCCGCAACCTTCACCATTGCAGTCGGGCCTTCGCCCGACGCGCCACAGTCTTGCCTCGGGCTTAAAGAAATGTAATACCTTAACTTATATTATAATACTGAAAATTATAAGATACCTATTCAAATAAGTCTGCAATTCAATTTCTTGTGCAATTCGCTTCTCTTCTTGGACGTTCCACCTCTTCTTTCTAGCGAGACGCAATTGTGCCGCGATGTCGTCACCGAAATTCAACTTTTGTTCTCGAGCAAGGTCGCTAGCTGTAAATATTGTAAAAAGAGTATTAAACCTAGGGTTTTTAAATAATAAAACTGGTCAAGTGCGAGTCGAGATTGCGCACGAAGGGCTCCATACCATTCCGTTGCATACCAAAGGAGGAGTATGTGTAGGAGTACCGCATTAATATTTATTTTATTCTGTTTCTGTATTTATTGTTATAGCGGCACGAGAAAAATAACATCATAAAATGTTACCTGTTTAGCTTTTAATTTTAATGTTACCTGTTTAGCTGTTTATCTATCTTTCACGGTTTATGAGAGAGACAGACGGACAGTAGAGTCTTAGTAAGAGATTTTATCTCAATTGAAGCTTCCGATAGTAATGATAAAACGATGCAACAATCAAACTAATCAGATGAATAAATTATACATTGAGAAATGCTGGCAGTAAAATATACATTACGTTTCCATACAATTTGAGGTGGTATCGTCGGAATCTATGCCTATATATGTGTGCAGTAAGTTTTCTATAAAGATGCTCGGTTTGTAAAGTAAGTTGATTCACTTGCAACTAAAACACCCTTAAATTAAGAATGTAGTTTCGGAAAAGACAGACTCAAGCAACTAACCTCTATGGAGATGTTTAATAGCTTCATCATAGCAGTCTAGTTCCACCAATGCCTGTCCCAGGAAGAAGTGTCCTTTGACCTGGTTACTGTCAATTTCGAGGGCCCGACGGCAGTCTTGACATGTGGCTTCCCAGTGCTTTATCTTCAGGTGACAGAGTGCACGGTTTGTAAAGTAAGTTGCGACAGATGGGTTTTTTATCTAAAAATGTTTAAGTAGCTTAATAAGTGTAAATTTACAAGCATTTTTGGGGGAAGCTTTGGCTATAGCTTGTCATCCCATCTGTCTGATTGCCCTGAGTCATATTTTAAATCTACTAGAAAAGGATGTTTATAGATTATTAAAGAAAAACACTGTTTTAAAAATAAAGCATAATATACAATTTTAAACTTATATGGTTGTTTTCACTAAAAATATTATTAAGAGCTCTGAGCCGAGCTCCGTTAAAAAACAAGTTTAAACATGGTAAATACCCTGTTATCTAATAATATTTGTAGTAGAGCACAATATATGCTTAGCAATACAAAATTATGATAAGAAATGAGGGTACTATTTTACTTTTTCTTCTTTTGTTCCTATAGTATTTATTATGAAACCAAACACTTATAAAACACAATTACAATTAAAAACTAAACTAAAACTGATTAAAATAAAACTAACTAAAAACTAAAATAATAATATTCTTCTTTTTGTGTAGTAGTGAGGCACACCTAGAGAGTTTTCAGGTCAACCTAAGGCCTCTAACTTGACCTAACAACTGCTATCAGATAAAACAACTGTTACTTATTAGGGCAAGATAAAGATTTATTAGCATTTTCTATACTTTCGCCAAATTAATACTACTGTAACATTCCATACATTTTGTAGCACATAATATAAAAATAACATTACCCCGCATTTAATAGCAAATCCATACACTTTATCAAAATATCAACTTTATTTATTAAAAGTACAATTGTTAGCGTTTTGGTAAAAACTTTAAGTACTGTCGGAGAATGTAGCACTTATTACACTAAAAGTACAGTGACACGCATAAACTTAAATTCCTTGTAATACTTATTACTAACCGAACATTGCTTTTTAACTATTGTAATAGTACCTATATATTAAGATACTGGAGATGCCAGTAAACAAATGGAGACATCTTATACACGACGTTGCACGGAGTCACGATCCTAAGGGTCAATTCACACGTACCACAACCACACCACGTCGCAGCGACAAAATGTGGTCAAGCTGTGGTTACGTGTGAATAGTGTCGCAGCGACTTTTTGCAGTTGCGTTGCGGTACCGACAAAATGTCGATGTGGTGTGGTTGTGGTACGTGTGAATTGACCCTGTCATGTCGTGGCGATGTGGCCGCGGTGCCGCCGCCGCCGGTGGTGGCGTTGCCGTCGCGATGTGGTTGCGATGTGGTCGTATTACACAGGTGGTCGATAAACAACGGAAAAATGTGGTACGTGTGAATTGTAATATTCATTTTCAATACAAAATATACGCCCGACCACGTGGAGTCGTTGTGGTGTGGTTGTGGCTGTGATGTGGTTGTGGTACGTGTGAATTGACCCTTAACTATGAGGGACCGACTAAGGAGGAGGAGGAGTATATATTATGTTTTAAAAATAGGTTCGGGCATACAAACTCACTACGTGAATTTCACTTTACTAAGCCGTTCCATGCATTCTTTTAGTGTGATGGACTGAATCATTCGTTATTTTCGTCAGCCGCTCATCAATGATTTTGATTTTCTTCTGGCGTTTTCTGCTGAAGGTAACGTATATGTTATTTTGCCGTATAAGAAAATCAAAATCAATGCTTTCTTTGCGTAGACATGATATTAAAAAATATAAACTAGGGTGGCCCCTTCCAACTGTCCTGTTAATGCGGTTGTGCCATCCCTCACATGCGTTAATAGTTCGGTATCTATTCCCATAGCAGCTGATAACGGGCAAAATATCGGGGTTCATCCATTGTTTGATAAAATAGTTGATAAATTCATCCCATATTGCGGTGTTTTCTTTAACTTCAAACTCTATTGTTAAAAATGCTTCGGGTATATGTGTCACTGGGAGGTGAGCAACCGCTGTAAACAAGGATAAAATTTGTTCACCATTTCCAACTTCAGTGATTTTCATTTTCTTAGCCTTGCGGCGAAGGGCCTGAGCGAAATGAAAATGACACCCTTTGATATCGGCGGCTGGATATACCGTTACAAACGCATTCATAGCTGCAAGTTCATAATCTGACTGAAAAATGTATGGTGTCATATTAGGTAAATGTTGTTTGACCAGATGAAAAAATCGGTCGTAGGTAGCTTGTTGTTTATTCGGCAATAAGGCGAAGATGAGAGGGATGATCTTAGTGCAGTTACCATCGCTTCCGATATCCCCATGGATGGTATATAATTGTAAAAATGGTTTGGGAACGGCTTTGAACGTCCCATCGTCGAAATAATGTGAAATATTAGCCATAGACTGCCGTGCTTCCATGCTACAAAAAGCAATAATTTTATCAGAAGCTCCGTCCATAAAAAAACAAAAAGTCTTGAGCTAGTCTTTGTGGAATGATGACATCTTGAAGTTGTTTAAATGTGCAACGGTGAACCCTGTAATGTTTTTTTCTAATGCGATATAGAGTATCTCTTACTGCCTCGAAGGATGGTACAACGTCATCATATTCGGGGTCAGATCTGTAACTCCTCATGAATTCATCAAACACTTTTGGAATCGGACGATAATCGTCACATATGGCTTTTTTTAGGCCTTCCATAATTACTTCCAGTTTGTATTGAGACATATTTGGGATACACTGGTGATCCCCCTCCCTTGTAACTGTCCCATCAGTTACACACCAAGTAAGAGAGCCACTGCACATATAACCGGAGCATCGCCATATTTCAGTTCCTCCTTTATTTGTTTTAATTTTGTTATAACGGTATCCATCCTTCCATAACACTTTTCTACCATTACTCATTAAAATAAACTTAATATTTTCCATCTTAAGAGCTCAGCTTCAGGATTCAACAACATTGACATCAATTATAGGTATTCAAACCATTGTCATAATTTTGTTTTAAAATCTATCATAGAAAGCACTTGAGCTTGAGACAGCGTGTAAGAAGGTTGACAAGATATAAAAAAAAGTATAGAAATTGAAGTAAGTGACTGTACAATAGTAAATATTATCATACTGATACTAAAGTGAGCTAGAATAGTAAATAAACTGCTAATGATTCGTAATACAAAATAAAAAGTGTATGATTTACTACTAAATGCGAGGTGTTTTAATTTTTATATTATGTGCTACAAAATGTATGGAATGTTACAGTAGTATAAATTTTGCGAAAGTGTAGAAAATGCTAATAAATCAAGACAAAGCAGTAAACCATGCATAGGATTGCTTGTGAATACAGCTGACTGACTTATATATCAATGTACAGGCTAAACTACTGGTCCGAACAACATGAAATTTGAAGGATATATTCTTTGCATTGAATGTAAAGGTTTTCGGAATATCCATGGGATTGAGACATATGCGGGTGAAACCGCGAGACACAGCCAGTTGCTTTAAGTGGTCAAATAGGTCCATAAATAGTTAAGGTGCACTCTATTGTTGTTAAGGTTTTTATATCTATGTAACAAGGCCATTGCAAAGTCATTGTATAGTTCAAGGAAATTTGAGCCAAAAATTACACTTACAATAGCTTTCGTATAGCAGTTCATAGCATCTTCATAACGCCGTAGGCTAAAAAGTCTGTTTCCTTGTTCCTTCAGCTCTTTATCAGTGAGGTTCGCAGTCGAATACATATGTTTACTCATTTTCAATTCAGTTTCTTACTGCTTCGTAAAGTTTATTCACATAATTAGACACTAAATTAAACACCCGAAATCTTTTCACTTCTTTATTACGCGGAATATTTTATAATTCTTCTTTTTTCCTTCTCGTTTTACTGAAAACAAATTGCTGTTTTTTTTTGACAGTTCTGAATTCCACTTTGACCACAGAATAATAACGACTCACTGTGACTGACTGATGAAGTAACACTGTTGACAGATGGATAGTGAACGAACAAAATCACATTGATCGATTCAGTGATCGCGCCAAACCAAAACCAACATGCCAACTGTCAGACGGAAACTTGCTGTCGCTGTCACAATTCACAATACCCTCACCACAGACTAAAAAATCGATAAGTTTTGTTTTACTACTTTATGGCATGGCTTCTTGAATTCTCAAAAAAATGTGCTTTCGTGGTCTCAGTTGATTTTAAAAAAAAAGAGGGAATAAGAAATGGGGTACATATACTACGACGGGAATAAGAATAGTAATTAGGAGGAACACTAACTTTTTATCCCGGCAGACGGCGCTAGTCGATTAATCTTAGGTTTGAATTAAGAACTGTCAAACATGTGTTTTTTACAACTCTCGGCGCCAAATTGGCCATATCGGTCTGAGACCGAAAGAATAAAATAAAAACTCGGCGTTTCCATTGGTGGAGGACCATCATCGAAAAAAAAAAAAGATCATCCGATGCCAGCGCCTCAGCGCAAACAGCTTTGCACGTGGCACCCCATTATTCTGAGATATTTTATTAGCTTATCAAACAAAACGAGATCAATCAAGCCAATCAAACAGTCTTCCTCTGTGTCATCTGTGTCAAGTATGAAAATGTACTCATTCATTCAATATCATTCATTCATACACTGACCGCGCGATACGGACGGCCGGCCACGCACAGGGATTTTGAATTTTGTTGTAAAAAAACACTGTGAAACACTTTCTTCAGTCTTCGTATTACTTTCACGTAAGTCTACAAATGTTAAACTGTCGATACATCTATGAAAACATCGTTGGAATAAAGAAATTTAGTGTCTACCGCTTCGCAGTTTTTTTTTATTAGAACCGCTCCCCAGACAACACCACGGCGGCGTATCTTGATATCTTTTTACTTTATTTAATTGTAAATCTAGAACTTAATCCCGAATAAACGTAATATATTTGTTTATTGACAAATTAGTGACTTGCCTGTACACGTGGATTTACCTGCAAACTCGAACTTTCCGAGAACCGTTACACTTTCCTTTGTTGACTGCATTCTTACCTGCAACTAGATTATGTTGAAAATGTGTCGAAACAGGCAAGGGCTTGTTTATGGCCTACGAGCGACCGTAGTTAAAACAACTGGCGCAGTTCGTTTTTGAATGTCTAGTTAAAATAATGAAACCTGAAGGGTAGATGGGAAGGTCACGATGACTGTGCACCTGGCCCGCTCCGCTCGGGTCTAATATGTAAATTCCAATGCCGTCGTTCCGCGCTCAGCTATGACAGGTGCTCTGATATTGTCCAAAAATCATTTCCTTTACAGAATCTACTAAAAATCTCTTAAAACTCCTGTTAAGTGGCTGCACTGCCTATGGTAAAAATGAAGTCTATTTTGTTATACTTAGTAATATTATTGTTCTGTAGAAAAATGGCTGAAGTATCGGAAGCATCTACTACATCATCAGCCGAGTTGGTGGCAGAGGGCCGTCGACACCTCGCTGTGAAAGACTTCTCTGCAGCTGCTGAAACCTTAGCCAAGGCATGTGAAACCCTCGCTGAGGAGTTTGGTGACATGGGAGACCAGTGCGGTGAAGCTTACTTGTGGTAAGAATTTGTAGTCTTTTTACTATGACATTCTGTTAAGTATTTTAATTCATATTTGACAGCCTCTGTTGCTTTGGACGAAAACCATGGTGTTCCTTAGCCTATGCAGGAACACCATGGTTGATGCAGCTGCTAAACCAATGGACCGATGCCTATGTAACAGAACATGGATATTTAAAACCTATGAATTAATTAATTATAATCTTTCAAACAATTAGGTTACAAAACTGTATTAGTAAAAATCAAATAAATTAAATGAAATATATTTTTAGAACTTTACAAAATAAATCGATTTCCTTGACACTTGGCAGAGAGCCTAAAATATTGGCCACACCGAATGGCAATGCTATGCGCTAAATACAGTCCAGCATTATGGTCTCGGGTTGTCTCCACCAGATCAGTATAATATTGTCTGTGACCAATCAATTACCTAAATAATATCCAAAGAAGAAGAGTGTCTATGGTATATAATTTCTTTATTTCAACCGACAGGTATGGCAAAGCTCTGCTAGGTCTTTCGCGAGAAGAAAGTGGTGTCCTTGGTGATGGTGTGCCGGGAACTGGGAACGGTGAGGAAGAAGAAGAGGATGACGATGAAAACGATGGTAATCCATCTTCCTTTTTTAAATGGACCTTCGATTTTCTTATCACTGGACTCTAAATGGAACCTAAATTTAATTAAGAATTCAGTACATTTGTTTTATGATAAGTATGATAACTCTATACTATGTCCTTTCTTAGAACAAGAAGAAAACGGTGAGAATGAAGCAGCAGAACAGAATGGAGAAGAAGGCAGCTCGGAAGAAGCAAAGAAAAGTGGGGAAGGCAGTAGCTCTGAGGAAGTGAAGAAGAATGGGGAAGCAAAGAAAAACGGGGAGCCAAGCAAGGAAGATGCTAAGAAAAATGGAGAATCAAGCAGCTCTGCAGTTGAGAAGAATGAAGCTGAATCCACTACCGAAGAACCGGGATCTAGTTCAGCTGGAGGTGATGGGCCGGTGAGAATACAATTTGCTCATTACTTTCTTTAATCCTTCTAGTCTTCTTCTTTTCGTATAGTAGTGTGGCTCACCTGATGTTAGAGTTTTTAGGTAGCCATAAGTTCTCTAACTTGACCTAACAACTGCTATCAGTCATTATTTGGTGGGATGACTGGTAATGTGTGTGGAAAAAAAATCATTATGTTGAGCTCCTCTGTGCTTCGGACGGCACATTAACAGGTGGTCCTAGTTGTTATCGCTGATAGCAGTCATTAGATCAAGTTAGAGGTCTTAGGGAAACCTGAAAACTCATATTAGGTTAAGATAAGAATCATGAAGATTTGATCATAAAGATATGAATGGAAATGAATATCTATAAGAACCTTGTAAAGAGAAAAGATTGGTACTTTATCAAGGAGTAACTTCAGCTACTTTTAATCCCGGTATTCCCAAGGGATCAGGATTTACGCGGGGGAAACCGCGGGATGCAGCTAGTACTAAATAAAACACTTTTTTTCCAGAGTACTAGCAATGGAGATGCAGCAGATGAGTCTATGGTAGATGCTGATGCAGATGAAGTAGACAACCTGCAGTTGGCTTGGGAAATGCTTGGTATGTCTAAATTCTATATCTATCTCCACATCCTCATGTTGTCCTCAATTGCATCCCTTTTGGGAGCTTTCCTTTCCTTTGAGCCATACCCCTTTTGTCTTCTTGTGAAGCCCTTTTCAGGATTATAATAAAGTGTAGAAATCGTATGTCAAATAGCATTGCGTATGTCTTTTGGCTATTATGGGGAAAGTCTACCTACTCTTTTCTGAAACATCATGGTTGAAACGTCAAGGTAAAAAAATAAAAAATAATATGCAATTAAGACCCAGGAAAATGTTACTATTCTATCTATATGTATATCAGAATCAGATCTAAAATGTAAACAAAAGAGCTTTCACTTTCAAATCAATGTGTGAGTTTTTTGTTTACATTTTTGATCAGTTATGCTCTTTTGTTTGGAACGCGTTGGTGGACGGTTCGTCCCGAGTTTTATTTCAGTGAAACCTAGTAATGTAGCGTGTAAATTGTTTAATTTTGGTGACATATTGATCAATTTAGTTCCGCGAAAGATAACGAGTGGAGTGAAATTAAAACTGCAGTACCAAACACGGAGTTAGCGCTTTACTAATAAATGCTCCCATGCGGTTACAATAAAATCCGTCGCCATTTTTATTGTAACCAACGGCACTGTTAAACTACTTTAAATGTTTTGTTAATGTTATTTTAACACAAGTTAGTGGCTTAAACTTGTCCTCGTTGACAGACAAGCCAATTTTTAAGAGGATAGTCTCCATGCTCTTTCTCCATACAAACGTAGTTTAAATTTTCCTCCCTGGATAAAGACATTAGAGCAAATATGTTTATGCCATAAAACTTATATCTGTCATGACCATAGATCGGATTTTTGGGTGCCGTTTCAAAAATGCGACATCAAAAGTATGGATACGACCAAAAAAATTCCGAGAAAAATTCCGCGTCTTGGAATTTCATCGTGATTGGGATTTCGAATAAGGATAGGTGTCGAAATCACGAGTACTATCACTATCTAAAGTCTCATCATCATCATCATCATTTGTTTTTATTGCTTAAGGCATATTTACTAGAAATATTTTAAAGAAAAAAATAATCTTCAAAATTTAAAATGAGATTCTGTTTACAGGTTAGAGTTATCCGGCAGAAATAAATAAAACACACATATAAATTAAAAGGGTTTAATGTTTATATTTCTTTATTTAATATACAAACAATGGATAAAATCTGTTCTAAGTATAAATAATTATCACAATTAAGAGAAAACACACCTAAAGCATGTTTGTGGCACAAACATTTTCAAATACTTGTTTAAAAACATTTATTTTTCAGCCAGTATTTCCTTACAACGGTAGGGTAGAGACAATCAAATCAAATCAAATCAAATCATTTATTCACTTTAAATAGAGTACATATATTGGATGATAAAAATTATGAAAGTCCTTTGCTATTTAACCTCGTTTTGAGGTATGTGAAATTGGTAGTCCTATTGTCTAAGTTGAAATACACAGTAGTCAAGATAATTCAAATCAAATGGTCAAATCCAGCAAAGCTTGAAATATAACAATTTATGTATTACTAAAACCAAAAATGTTCCCTCGACATGGAATTATTGTTGAGAAAATAATACAAAAATACAACTGTCCTTTTTATTTATTTACAACTTTCCTTACAAATTGACAGAGTTGGTTAAAATGGGAAGTAAATTTTTGTACCTCTCAACATTTAAATTGTTCTATTTCAAGCTTTCCTGAGTGCACTACGCACCATCTACCTCGGTGTGCGAGCTGAATAGTTGCCATTGCGGAATTTAACAACTATGTAATTACTTGGAAGCGAATTTTGAAATTTGACCCTTACCATGATCTACTTATTGCAGGATTTAATTCGTCAGCTAATCAAAAATAAATAAATAAATTTAAAAAAAAAACACAAATAATAAAAAAAATCACAGAAAAAGTTTTTTTTGTTTTCTGTATTTTTTCTTAATAGTCTAGGAAAAAAATACTCTATTTTTTTGCGCAACAAAACAACAAATTAAATAACGAGAAAAGATCATGGTAACGCCCAATATCCAGTTTTACTTAAGAATTACCAAGTTGAAAATAGAAATCTGATGATCATTTTTATTAAAATTCCGGGTCTAGATAGTGTTGTAGCTACTTTTAGATTTAAATTATCTCGATATTTCGGAACGGAATCAGCCTAATCCATAATATCTATAAGTTGTTTTGTAGGAATGAAGAAAATAAATTCTACACTCTTTTTAACAACAAATTATAGGCAAGAAACTTACAGTTATTCGTGTAAGTTTCTTGATTATAGGCTATGTTATTTATTCTATTACAATATATAAAAAATCTACTCACCCAAAGTTCGACAAATGTCAAAGATATCCAATCCAGTTGCAATAATCGTAGTCCGTTTAGTAGCCAAAATGTCAAGTTTTGCAGTGAAATCCACAATCCAAGTAACAAGCAGGGGTCAATTAACAATAAATAAATAAATAATAAATAAATATTGCACGACGTTACACACAGCGCAATCTAGCCCAAAACTAAGCACTAGGCTTGTACTATGGGTACTAGACAACGGATATACTACATATTATACTTTTTTTTTGTAAATAAATACATATTATACATAGAAAACACTGAATATCCCATGTCTTCGGACCGTGGTGAGTCCTAGGACGTGTTGGTTTCCTCACGATGTTTTTCCTTCACCGTAAGAGCGATGTTATTAGCGCACATACCTTTTTCTTAAAGAAAAAGACATTGGTGCGCGGTCGGCCTGGATTCGAACCCACGACTCTCAGAATGAAGCCGGGGTATCTACCACTAGACCAACACCGCTCCAAAAACCGCTCAATAGCATAAAACACACGGATAGACTGCACTCAACAAACCGAAGTAAGCGAATGAGCTTAAATTGCAGTTTCACTTTTCCCATAGGAATGACGGAATAATAAATAGGTATAAATATATACAAATAGGTATTTAGTATAAGCAACTTCCAACAATTGCTCGAAGAAAAATAAACAAACATACCTTGGCGCCGCCTTTGTAATATTGCCGACAATAGCGACAATAGGTATTGCAAAAGATAAACAATGTTAATGGCCGCTGTCTTCAAAATATTCTTTTTGTTCAACTTATGGATATTGTTAACTTAAAATTGCGAAATTGCAAGTACGAAAATGACTCAGTAAGTTTTGTGCATTCAATTAAAAAAATCTTGTTTTTTTTTTAATTAATAGTACAATTACAATACATTAGATGGGCCGACTAGGGGTTCTGCCGACTAGCAGACTAGCTGACTAGTCGGTTCCAAATTTGCCGACTAGTCGGCCGACTAGTCGGATCAATATAATTCCGAGATATTTGGGTTAATTTGGGTTATTTGGATTGTTGGTATTTTTTGGATAAATTTGCACTTTGAAAGCTGTAGCGAAACTTCCAAAAAATAGTTGAAATAAAAATAAAGGATGGAAAAAAAATTATGGAGCTGCGGCATAGTTATGACATTTTAGATGTATGATGTTTAGATGATGTAATGTAGGCTATGACGTGTTTTGTTTACGTTTTTCAGACTACCCACCTTCTAACTTCTAACTTTTATTGCATAATTGTTTGTTGACGACTAGTCGGCCCATCTCTATACATTACATTACATACATACATACAATACATTTAATATTTTTGTAAAGTTTAAAAAGAAATATCGGAATTACGGAATTTACAATTCCGGAAAGTCATATCCATGTTAGTGACAACGTCTAAAACAGCACCCAAAATCCGATCTATGATTCTATGTACACACACAAGAGTATATGAACATTTTTCACACCGAAAACTTAATAGACAACAACACTGTCCATAAGCTCTTGCGCGTACACACATACAAAAACAAATAAAAAACGAATTATAGTAAATACACATTTAATGCAATTTAAAACTTTAGGGCTCTAACTGGAATGCAATTTGCACAATAATATAAATTTAAAGCCAATATAAAAACCGTTCATTCTATCTCTCTGAGATAATAACTTAGTATTTTGTAATAAAAAGGGGATGGATGACCGGATGAGCACAAAATTTTCATTAACTTTTTTTTCGCGATTCACTCTTGTTGTTTTTTACGAAAAACTTCGCAGTCATCCGCAACACATCCCCTAGAACGTGAATAAAATATAACAATCCCAAGGCACTATAACTAAGGCCTAATAATATCGTATAGGAAATATATATGTTTAGTATTTCAAAATAAATATAGCTTATTCTTAAACTAGTAGCTATGAGCTATTCGTA